>OY757907.1:63489423-63681923 GCA_963585895.1 Sepioteuthis lessoniana
AGACATTTCTGCTAAGAGACATTTACTTTCTATTATACCCGCCATCTGAATTTATAAAGGGACTTATCTTAAGACATTTCTGCTAAGAGACATTTACTTTCTATTATACCCACCATCTGAAGTTATAAAGGGACTTATCTTAAGACATTTCTGCTAAGAGACATTTACTTTCTATTATACCCGCCATCTGAAGTTATAAAGGGACTTATCTTAAGACATTTCTGCTAAGAGACATTTACTTTCTATTATACCCACCATCTGAATTTATAAAGGGACTTATCTTGAGACATTTCTGCTAAGAGACATTTACTTTCTATTATACCCGCCATCTGAATTTATAAAGGGACTTATCTTAAGACATTTCTGCTAAGAGACATTTACTTTCTATTATACCCGCCATCTGAATTTATAAAGGGACTTATCTTAAAATATTTCTGCTAAGAGACATTTACTTTCTATTATACCCGCCATCTGAAGTTATAAAGGGACTTATCTTAAGACATTTCTGCTAAGAGACATTTACTTTCTATTATACCCGCCATCTGAAGTTATAAAGGGACTTATCTTAAGACATTTCTGCTAAGAGACATTTACTTTCTATTATACCCGCCATCTGAATTTATAAAGGGACTTATCTTAAGACATTTCTGCTAAGAGACATTTACTTTCTATAATACCAACCATCTGAAGTTATAAAGGGACTTATCTTAAGACATTTCTGCTAAGAGACATTTACTTTCTATTATACCCGCCATCTGAAGTTATAAAGGGACTTATCTTAAGACATTTCTGCTAAGAGACATTTACTTTCTATTATACCCGCCATCTGAATTTATAAAGGGACTTATCTTAAGACATTTCTGCTAAGAGACATTTACTTTCTATTATACCCGCCATCTGAATTTATAAAGGGACTTATCTTAAGACATTTCTGCTAAGAGACATTTACTTTCTATTATACCCGCCATCTGAATTTATAAAGGGACTTATCTTAAGACATTTCTGCTAAGAGACATTTACTTTCTATTATACCCGCCATCTGAATTTATAAAGGGACTTATCTTAAGACATTTCTGCTAAGAGACATTTACTTTCTATTATACCCGCCATCTGAAGTTATAAAGGGACTTATCTTAAGACATTTCTGCTAAGAGACATTTACTTTCTATTATACCCGCCATCTGAATTTATAAAGGGACTTATCTTAAAATATTTCTGCTAAGAGACATTTACTTTCTATTATACCCGCCATCTGAAGTTATAAAGGGACTTATCTTAAGACATTTCTGCTAAGAGACATTTACTTTCTATTATACCCGCCATCTGAAGTTATAAAGGGACTTATCTTAAGACATTTCTGCTAAGAGACATTTACTTTCTATTATACCCGCCATCTGAATTTATAAAGGGACTTATCTTAAGACATTTCTGCTAAGAATCATTTACTTTCTATTATACCCACCATCTGAATTTATAAAGGGACTTATCTTAAGACATTTCTGCTAAGAGACATTTACTTTCTATTATACCCGCCATCTGAAGTTATAAAGGGACTTATCTTAAGACATTTCTGCTAAGAGACATTTACTTTCTATTATACCCACCATCTGAATTTATAAAGGGACTTATCTTAAGACATTTCTGCTAAGAGACATTTACTTTCTATTATACCCGCCATCTGAATTTATAAAGGGACTTATCTTAAGACATTTCTGCTAAGAGACATTTACTTTCTATTATACCCGCCATCTGAATTTATAAAGGGACTTATATTAAAATATTTCTGCTAAGAGACATTTACTTTCTATTATACCCGCCATCTGAAGTTATAAAGGGACTTATCTTAAGACATTTCTGCTAAGAGACATTTACTTTCTATTATACCCGCCATCTGAAGTTATAAAGGGACTTATCTTAAGACATTTCTGCTAAGAGACATTTACTTTCTATTATACCCGCCATCTGAATTTATAAAGGGACTTATCTTAAGACATTTCTGCTAAGAGACATTTACTTTCTATTATACCCACCATCTGAAGTTATAAAGGGACTTATCTTAAGACATTTCTGCTAAGAGACATTTACTTTCTATTATACCCACCATCTGAAGTTATAAAGGGACTTATCTTAAGACATTTCTGCTAAGAGACATTTACTTTCTATTATACCCGCCATCTGAATTTATAAAGGGACTTATCTTAAGACATTTCTGCAAAGAGACATTTACTTTCTATTATACCCGCCATCTGAAGTTATAAAGGGACTTATCTTAAGACATTTCTGCTAAGAGACATTTACTTTCTATTATACCCGCCATCTGAATTTATAAAGGGACTTATCTTAAGACATTTCTGCTAAGAGACATTTACTTTCTATTATACCCGCCATCTGAATTTATAAAGGGACTTATCTTAAGACATTTCTGCTAAGAGACATTTACTTTCTATTATACCCGCCATCTGAAGTTATAAAGGGACTTATCTTAAGACATTTCTGCTAAGAGACATTTACTTTCTATTATACCCGCCATCTGAATTTATAAAGGGACTTATCTTAAAATATTTCTGCTAAGAGATATTAAAACCTGATGTTAAATATTTTGTTTATGATTAATTTTCTTTTTGTACATTTGTTAATTTCTAATGCCTTTACATTGTTTATTTTTGTTTTAATTTGTCATTTGTGTTTCATGACATCTGAAGTATTTGCACTTGAATTTAAACACTACAAAGATTGGGTGTTGCCATTTTTTTAAGTGGGGCAGGCAGGCAGTCAGCCATTTAAAAAACATAACAATATCTATGATATATATGATAAATATTTTCATATCTTATTTAAAAAAAAAAAAAAAAAGCTCCAGGGTTAAATTAGAAGGAATTTAGTTTTTTGTGTAAATCTCTGGATACTGCATTTTCAAAATTGGAAGATTTATTTTGTAGAAAAATAATCACAGCATACTTTTTAAATATTGGAATGCAATCATTTTTTGCCCTTTTTAGGAAAACCTGAGGTATTTATGTAGTCTTGAAATCTCACAGGATTTCATTTTTTAACTAGAGCATTGCTTTGAAAAATGGCTAACATTAAATGATTTTCACGTGTGCATTCAGATAAATTGCTCCTTTCACTAGTCAATTCAGCTATTTTTCAATGGTTACTTTAAGAAAAAAACTTGAACAATGATACCTTGAGATACAAAATTAATTCTTTCCAGAGGGGATTTTGTATCTTGGAATTTTTGTATTACAGGAAAAGATTTACCCTATAAATGGTTTAATTTGCTCCAGCCCCCAAAAGAAGTCATGTAAAGTGTAAATAACTGGGCCATTGGTCTAATGAGTAGAGTGTTCACCAATGGTATTGGAGACAAGGGTTCAATCCCAGGTCGAGTCATATCAAAGACTTAAAAAAAAATGGTGCTTGATGCTGCCTTGCTTAACACTCCGCATTATAAGGTAAGGATCAAAAATAAAGTGAAGCAATCCAGGGAATGGAGTAGTGCCCTCCCCTACACCTAAGTCTGGTAGCTATTGGAAAAGAAGCCTTCGGGTTACCCATGACTACAGTTGCCAACTTTACTTTTACTTTCTATTATACCCACCAAAGGAATATGTTCCTTAATGACAACATATTCATTTGCATAAATGTTAAAAAACAATGAGAAATTAATAAAATCAATGAAAAATAACAATAAATGTTGTTACGAATAATGATACTTTACCTTTAAAGTCGGGTACTTTTGATTTTTGTTTTTGCATCTTGAATAATTTTTTATTAAATGGGACGGAAATTTCTTCGAAGCCCATTTCGTATTCTGAATTTTTCATGTAATAGGGTTTTTATAAATCAAGGCTTCACTGCATATAAAATATTTTCTTATTTACATTTTTACTATTCTAGTCACTCTGTCAACAGAACTTGGAATACATGGATTGTGTAAATATGAATATACACTGAATGTGATTCCCTAACCTGGAGGCATAAAATAACCCAAGTTGGTTTGACATGCCATTAAAATCAATCAAATCAATCAATTTACTATTCTACATTCTGTTTGTGTTGTATTTTGCCCTGGTAAGAAGATAGAACTTTCAGTATAAAAGCTATTGTTGTTGAAAGTGGATTCAGCAACCCAGAGTTCAAGTTCTAGGAAAGGTTGTTTGGATTTCACATTGCATTAATACCCCTGGGAAAGTTATGAATCCAACTGTTCTCCAACCAGCTAAAGGTAGGGTTGACTGACCTATTTAACCTTAGTATTGCAATCAGTCTAGCAAAAGAAAAACTTTGAATTCAAACCAGTTGTAGACCTGGAGAGAGATGGGCTCCAAGAGGCTATTCCTGCGACATGAGTCGTGCTCCCCACAACCACCATAAGTTTCTCTGAGAAGACACTTAAATACTTCCAAAGCATAGCTTAATTTAGACACACAACCCAAAAACAGGGCACCCAGTGAAGATCAAACTCATTAGTAATGATCAGAGAGCCAAACAGAACAATAATAATAATACCCACTTATTAATGCATTTTGTTAATTTGTCAAAATATTGGCAAATTATAACCATTTACACTAATGGCATTTCAATACAAATCAAATTAGAAAGAAATGAACACTTACTTTTTTCACTCATTTAGCAGAACTTACTCATCACTTAGCCTTTTCTTTGTTAATTTATAGGCAATAAAGTTAATTATCTTGTTCATAATATTGATCCATTGTCTCATTCCTAAATAAAATAATTATAAGTGGAAAAGCAGTCTCACTTAGGAAGAAAATTTTTTTACATTCTTTTGTATAGAATCTGAAGTTATAAAGGGACTTATCTGAAGACATTTCTGCTAAGAGACATTTACCATTTTCTGTGGCATTTTTTCCAAGGTTATTCGAAAACTTTTCTTCCCAAGCAATTTACACTGGTCATTTTTAAGGGTATAATCCAAATGTGATTTTTTTCTTTAAAATCAAGTGAAACTTTTGTTTCTGAATTTTAAAGAAGATTTATATCTTGATTTATTAGTTGTCTGAATTTCTGAGACAAAGCTTGATGATTTTTATCATTAAGGGTTTTCAGACAATTGTCTTCATCTTTATTGTTATTTCCACAACGTTTCAGCCGATATGTCCTCTGGCCTTCTTCAGGTGTTTGTCGAACTCTAGAACCTACATGGAACTTCAAACTATGTCCTTTATTAAATCCACGGGGGTCGCCTGTTCTGATTCCGTTAGCCATAACCGGGTGCAAGTGTTAAGTATTCCTGTATTGTTACTTGCCTGCAATCAGGATTGAACCTGCAACCTCCAGATGATTGTCTCCTTAGCATAACGGTTATACGCATAGGTTACCTAAGCTTCTAATGAGACAATCATCTGGAGGTTGCAGGTTCAATCCTGACTGCAGGTGAGTAAAAATACAGGAATACTTAACACTTGTACTTGGTTACGGCTAACAGAATCAGGACAGGTGACCCCTATGGATTCAATAAAGGACATAGGAACCTAGACGGAATTTCGAACTGAGTTCAACAAACACCTGAAGAAGGCCGGAGGACACATCGGCTGAAACATTGTGGAAATAACAATAAAGATGAAGACAATAGTCTGAAAATCTTTAATGATAAAAAAAAATCTTGATTTATATACTTGAAAATGACTAGTCAATGTAGAAAGCGCTTGGGGAGAAAATTTTGGATATTTTCATATGAAAGTGAACCAAGCCTAATAAATGTTGTAAGATGACCAGAAAAAAATCTATAAAGAATTATCAAAATCCTAGAAAAGGCTGTTTATATTTTACTTCAAGCATTACACCCTTAGGAAAAGCATGAATTCATCTCTTCTTCTCCCAGTATTCCACTTCAAAATTGACCATGTGATACATTCTGCCCATAGCAGAGGGTTTGAGTAAATACATACATGACAGCACAAGCCCATATGTTGCAAAATGCATACAGGAAAATGTCTTGGCTTTGAATATGGAAGTTTTACCTTAGCCATTTTACTTTCCCAACCTAGCCCCACTGGAATATCATCTTTCCAAATCTCTGCTGAATTTCCTGAACAGGAAACAGTACAATAATTATGAAGGGGTTAAATGAAACAGGGATGTTTGTTGCCTCAAAACCCAAAGAATTTTATGCCCAAGGCATTAATAACTTACTTGCTTGATGAAATTATGTCACTGAAAAGGAAGGAAACTATTACCTTAATTGAAATTGTAATTAATCATTAAATATAAGTCATATGTCTCAAATAAAAAAAAAAAAAAAAAAGGAACTGGGTTTTGTTTCCAGCCTCATATATATATATATATATATATATAAGTATGGATGGTGTTAGGAATGAGAGATTCAGTCATAGAAATATTTCTTTATATAAAAATATTTAAGGTGAGTAATTTTAAAAGCACGTCAACCTGTCTAGTGTTATGCATTGAGTGTAGGGAATCACATGAATATATACATTTTTAGAGTAGTTGTTTGCTAAGAGTATTATTTTCTTTTTGTACACAGTCCTATCAAAAATGAATAATTTTTAAACAGTTGTATCTAACCAATAGATAGGACCCTAACAAGTGGTTCTGGGAGTAAGCAATGAAGGGGAACCCCCCACTCTTCAGATCTCCAGAACTGGAACCTTACTTTCAGATGCAGTTTACTGTCATATCCAGGACATCTCTTTTTAGAAGAGTCTCTGCAGAGGATACAATCAATATATTCTAAATGCCAATGGTAGAGTGATCTTTAAAGAAGGGCCAGGATTAATGTCCATGCCATTCTTAACCAAGGTCCTATAAGCTTAATTCAAAACAAGAGCACCAAATACCATGTTACATCTCTGTCAAACTAAATAATGTCTGTCTTTATTGTGTTGAATATTGAACAAAAGACCCCTTTTAACATGCTGTGTAATTGTGTGGATAGCATAATAGGGAATAAACATGTTTCCTAAAGTAAACACAATATAGGTGTTTTCTTAGTGGAAGTGCCACATAAGTTACATGGGTTGCATACTAGACAGGAAGCGTATCCATGTGCAATGTGTAGGTGGGAGGTATGACCACAAGGATATGAGGGAGTCTGGGAAATTATATTGACCAGGGAAGATTTTAACTCCAGCAGAGAACAAAGAAGACTGGTAGGAGAGATACTAGACATAACACTACTCTGGGCATAGACCTTGTGCCAGACTGCCGGAATTGAGACGTAGAGAAAAGCCTGAGCTGAACCAGACTCACAAAAGCAGAGGAGCGAGGAGAATCTAATAGGATTTGGTACAAGGCTCATTAAATAAGTTTCCAGACTTTTTTCATATGGGCACTTTTATTGATAGTACACACATGAAACTCTAGTCCCCTTTGAAGTAATCTCCTCCGGCTGCAATGCACTTGTACCATTCCAACAACTTCTTGAAGGCCCCATGGAAGTCCTCTTGTGTGAGTGTGTCAATGACCTTTGTCACAGCCTCTTTCATCTCCACAATTGTCTCATAATGACAGCCTCTAAGTTTTTCCTTGAACTTAGGGAATAACCGAAAGTCACAGGAAGCAAGGTCTGGACTATAGGGAGGATGAGGAACTGTCTTGATGCTGATCTTGGTCAAATAGTCTGTGACAAGGATGGAGTTGTGGACTGGTGCATTGTCCTGGTGGAAATGCCACTGACCTCATTTGTGCTGGCCTCTTCCGATGGAATCTTTTGCTGAACTCCCTTAAAACCTCAACATAGTATTCCTTGTTGACTGTCAGTCCAGTGGGAACCCAGTGCATGTAGATCATGCCAGTGCTGTCAAAAAAAGGGATCATCAAAAGTTTGTGGGTAGATTTGCTCTGTCTGGCCTCCTTGGGTCTGGGAGAGCCAGCATGCTTCCACTGGGAACTTGGTCTCTTGGTCTCTGGCTCATAGCTGTAGATCCAGCTTTCTTTGCAGGTCACCAGAGCATCAAGAACTGTGGGATCTGAATTGATCAGCTCGACCATCTCCCTGCTGTCATGACAACGTCTTTTTTTCTGATCTTCTCTAAGCACCCTTGGGACAAACTTTGCGCAAATCTTCCGCATCTTCAGATCCTCGCCAATAATTGTGTGTACAGTTCCCACACTGACATCAAACTGTGCACTTATTGTCTCTATAGACACATGACGGTCCTTATCCATGAAATTCTTTACTTGGTCAATCAACTCTGGTGTATTGACTTCCTTACTCCTCCCACACCTCTCATAATCCCTCACAGACTACCTGCCTTCCTTGAATCTCTTATGCCACTCAAAAACTGATGCTTGATTCATGAAAGATGCTCAAAAAGCAGTCTGAAGCATTCCATACGTTTCTGTTGCATTTTTTCCAAGTTTAAAACAGAATTTTATTGCATATCGTTCTTCTAAAGAGTCGTCACGTCCAGATTGCTTTTTTGAAATTTACCAGCTGTGACAATCAGGCTTTAGTAGGGTGTATTCCAATTGCTGCTGTAGCTGTTCATTTGAACGTGAAATCATAAAAATTGGTCAGTCATCTCATAAGATGTATAGCAATAACATTCTGAATTTTCAAGAGTCTATGACAATTTTAAAAGCCTGTACAAAAAAAAGTCTGGAAACTTATTGAATGACCCTCATACTTTAAGATAGTTTCTGACAAGATTTGCAAAAGTAGAGAAACAAGTAGAAACTAAGATGATTCGGTGCCTTGAGATGGCCCTATACCAGGCTCGTAAAAGAGAAAGGTGAAGAAGCTAAGATGATTCAATGCCTTGAAGTGGCCCAGTCCCAGTCTCCTGAGCTGAATAAAAAAGAAGTAGTTTACCAAAAAACCATATTTCGTCCTGTGTGGACATCTTAGCCATCTTTAACTCTCTCCCACACTTTACCATTTCATATATTTCAGGTAATAAAAAGAAAAGAAGTAGATTATATTTTTATACATCAGTGTTGTTGTTCTTCTCTGTATACAACAATTGCATAATGTTCTGCTTTTATTTTTGGTCTACAAGAAAATTAACTAAATTGTTAGGGGGAGCAATTATTTTTGGTTGACTGTGTGATTTTAATGGCTTGTCAATCCATCTAGGGTTATTTTATTCCTAGACATTAAGAAATTGCATTCATCGTACATTCATTATATTTATTTTTTGTGTAGTAGTTTCTTAAAAGGTTTTTGTATAGAGTTATATGATATCAAGTATTCTTATCTAATACAAATAATTTGCATATAGTTGCATGGTTTCAAGTATTCCTATCTAATACAAACAATAAAATGGTTTGAAGTAATTATTTCTAGATAATAATAATCATTTGTTTGCACACAGTTATAAGGTTTCAAGTAACTCAAAATAATAATCCTTAATAAAAAAAATTATCACTTCAAGTAACTCTTTCTAATACAAATGAATTGAGAGTTTATATAAAGTATTCCAAACTGGCACAAATAATTTGCCTACAGTGCTATAGTTTCAAGTATGCCTATCTAATACAAAAAATATATAGTTTCAAGTAATTATTTCTATATAATAACAGTCATCTATTTGAACACAGTTATATAATTTCAACTAACTAATAATAATCCTTAGTAAACAATTATAGCTTCAAATAACTGTTCTTAATACAAATAATTTAGTTATATGGCATAGTATTCCTATGTAATACAAATAATTCTCAAACAGTTATATTGAGTGATGTGACCTTAAGAGATACTACCACACCATGTCACCGGAGTTGACCTGAGAGTAATAGCAGTGAAGAGATACTCCACACTCTCCAAAACTAGGGTCTTCTTATCAAATTCAGTTTAGTATAATACCTAAGACACCCTACTTTTGCAAGGGATACATACAGTCAATGCATTCAAAGGATGGTTGCTGTTACAATGTGAAACCAACTTGTTATGGGTGTGTAATAACAGAATGTAACTCCAGCTGATATTTTATTTATTCTTTTTTTTTTTACAAGACAAAAGTTTACGTCATACATTAGTATAAGAAAATGGGTGTTAAAAAATTATTCTTTAGTTTTGATTTGAATAAACTCTCAGTATTTTTCTATTTTTGAAAAATATCTTTTTATATCTTTCCCCTCTCCTTCAACATCTTTTTTTTTCTGCCTCACCCATACAAGTCCTCCCAGTTGTCTGTTAATTCTCTTATTTGTTACAATCTTTTTATTATGTGTGCTCTCTCTTGCATAGCCCACTGTACTCATGAATATATATATATATATATATATATATATATATATATATATTTGAATTTACCTTGCATCTCTCTTTCATTCTCTCTTATATTTTCTTTCTCTCTCTCTCTTCTCTTCCTCTCAATCACTCTTTTCTTTCTCTTATTCTCTTTCTCTCAATTTCTCTCTCTCTTTCTCTACCACTCACTTCTTTATCAGGTAAGGCCCTCAAATGATAGTATTTAGAAGCAACACCAGTTTTTTTTCATTTCTTCTATGAATAAAATGAAATAAAAATTTCTTAGAAAAAGATTCCCACCACTTTAAAATCCCTTCAAATATTGACACACTGGGTTGCTAAATTAAGTGGGGTAGAATTCAGGGTGGGTCTTGATAAAGTGTGACATTGATATCACAAAATTATGGGAAACTTTTAAGGTAAGGTTACATTAAAAATAAATATATATATATATAAAATAAATCTCCAGAGACCATGAGTTTGGAATTATTCAAATTTAGTCATTGTTATATATATATATATATATATATATATATATATATATATATATATAATATATATATACATATATATTATTTGGTCCAGTTAAACCGGAGTTGGGAGTAATTCCATCAGGACAAGAGAACTATTCAAAAGTGAACATTTAAATTTTCCTGGTAAAGAGCTCAATGTAACAGACATTACAGAGCAATAATTTCATTAAGAAAAAAGACAAACCAGTCACATTAGGATTATAAATTTATTTCCATCCTGTTATGTGTTTTTGATAAAATCAAAAAACATGAAAAAAAAAAATTAACAGGACTTCTTCAGATCAATAAATCAGAATAAACACAGGAAAGAAGGGTGGGAGGGGATAGAAGAGGGGTGATGAGTTATCTCCACATTTAGCCCACTTCCGTTTTTTATTTTATTGTTGGTTAGAATTATAGTAAATTAATTTAAAATAATTTTTTCTATTTTTTAAAAATTCTAATTACTTTTCAACTTAAAACTACAGATTTAATACTAAATTAGAAAATTAACTTTATTCGATAACTTTACGTAATGATACAGTAACAATTATATTAAATTAATTTCAAGATTTAATTAAATTTAACTTTTTTAAAATCAAATTTATTTTTGAGCCTATTAAATCAGTTACACTTTTAATGATTAGTACATATATATGATATGTTTTTTTTCACATTTTTTATCTTTTATTTTATTTTATTTTTATTCATTTACATTAATTTTCAATTCAATCCTATGTTTTTTTTAAAAACATTATTTATGTAATTTTTCTATAGTTTAAATTTAGCCCTATGTCTACACCTAGTTATTAATTCACATGTCAAATATATATATATATATATATATATATATATATATATATATATATATATATATATATATATATTAAAACTAGCTCTATTTGATGATGAATTTAGATATTAAACAAGGTTTTTAGGTGGGGAGGGGTTCTAGTGTTAATTTAATTTTTAAAATTATATTAGTTAAATGTTCTATTTTTATTGTTTAAAATTTTCAGTCAAATTTATATATTGCCATGTTGACAGAGCTTAGAACATGGTGTCGGTATCCCCAGCAAACAGGTGGAAATTGACTAAGCTTTTTGCTTAGATGTGGCACAAGGCCATATGAAAGGGGCACCCAATGAGACTCGAACTCACTCGTGTAGGTTTGCTAGTCGAGCTTGCTAACCATTACACCATCAGAGGCGCCTAAATTTACTAAGCTTTTTTACTTAGATGTGGCACAAGGCCATATGAAAGGGGCACCCAATGAGACTCGAACTCAATCCCCAGCAAACAGGTGGCATCCCTACTCACTCCCAATAAAGTTGTTCCCAAGGAATGACTCTTAACTGCATCAGTGAGGCTCTTTCTGGAGCTCTAACCCAAGGTGATAGTACCTGTTATAGTATTATCTATAGGTCAAATAGATCTGTTTGCAAATTATTTGTATTAGATAGGAATATTTAATACTGAATTCCTCAAAATGCTTTGGAAACAAAAACACAAAAAATGTAAATATAAGTGTACAACATGCATATTTCCCTAATTTCTAGCATGAAATAAGCCTGACAGGTTGACATACCATTAAAATCAATCAATCAATCTTATTTGTTTCTTTCTTCCTTCTTTTTGTTTGTTTCTTTTTTTCCTTTTATTCTTCCTCTTATTATAAAAACATATTTAAAGATTGTTCTTGAGTAGTGACACCCTTTCCTTGCCATTACTCTCAGGATCACTCAGACCAAAATGGTATTAACTGATAGAGTCAAATAGATATTTTGGAAACTTAAATGGGATCCTGTTAGTATTAGATAGGAATGCTTGAGGCCATATGATAGTGTGAAACTTATTTGTATTGAGAATAGTGTTTTGAACCTATATATGTTTCAAGCATTAATATTAGTAACTAAACCATATAATTGTGTTCAAATTATTAGCATTAGATAGGAATACTTGAAACCCTATAACTGGGCAAAAAAATGATTGAATAAGAATAGATACTTGAAACCATATAATTATTTTTTTAGAAAGACTCACTTAGGAATTAAATAGTCCAACAAGGGTTCATATGCCAAAAAAACAATCATCAAATAATGTCAATGAGTTATTCTTTTTTACTTCCATGATTTAAATTTTCACAGCAAAGTTCTCACTTAAAGCTAACATAACATCATAAAGACTTCGTCTTTTTCTCATTTCCCAAACTGAAACTTCATTGCAAGATGGTGACAGTTGAGGACATGGTAGACATTAAAAGAAATACAATGGAAAATTGGATATTGGTTTGGTTTTATGGCATATCAACCCTAGTAGGTTATTTAATGCCAGTCCTGTTTATACATATATATCTATATGATTCGTGAACACATTTTGTAGATAACATTCTTAAATGAATCTGAGTTCTTTTTTGCATACAAGTTCTTTCTAAATATTTAGTCAAGCCAGATTTTCTAGAAATAAATCTTGTGTGAATGATGAATATATTTCTTTGAGGATAGTCTTGAAATTGCCCCAGTTTCAAAGAATCAGTGTCTTGTGTATCAAATATCTATGAAGTGAAATCTTGTGGCTTTACAAGTGTCACAGGAATCACAAATCCTACTTTGTTGGCGCTATCTCCTGAAGGAGTGGAATGATATAACAAATGTATCATTTAATTCTTAAAATATGTCAGATAGGCTTAAAAAAAAGATTCCAGAAATTTAGTTAAAATTCTTTCATAAATGGCTATCAAGCTATGTGTCTTCTTTATGGAGAAGTGAATATCCTTTAATGAAAATTTTCCATGTTCCTTATCATTCACAAGGATCATCAAGTCCTGGAGCTTATATATATATATATATATATATATATATATATATATATAAACTATAGCAAAATAGAAAAAATCAATAAGATATTTTCTATAATAATAAATCTCTGTGTCTCAAGACATTTTAGCACAAACTTTTCTATAAGATACTTCTAGATTTCAGGAGTCAGCAAAGTGAATTTTTGAGGCAGATAAAATAAACTTCAAAGGATTTAGATATGAAATGAGGCCAGAAATTATCAAAACTGAAACTAAATTTTTAAAAATTTTAATATCTAAATGAAGACATATAAAGAGCAGAACAACTATACTTCATCAAGATAAATCAGGGTCACTTTGAAAAAATTATAAAGCCTGACTCAATGATTTTTTAACAAAATATTTTTAGTGAAACACAGAATTGTGCAAGTGCAACACTCTCCATATTCACCAGAGACAGCTTTATTTGCTTTTATCTTGTTTCCTAAATTAAAAGTTCATCTTAAGATGGTAAAATTTGGGTATATGGCAGACATCAAAGTAAACACAATGGCAAAGTTTCACACAACATTGAAAGAGGAGTTTTTGGGATGCTTCAAATTAAGGTTTCATTCATTGTTGATTTGTAGGGTTTGGCTTTTTTGATTAATCGCATATCAACTTTTGTGGGTTATCTAACCTAGCAGTGATATTATTCAACTTATAACTAGATGAGTAAGAGGATTCACACCTTTCCCAAAGGTATTAGTCTGAAAGTGAACATAATACTATGACATCACAGCTCAGCACATTAGCCACAACACCATAAGGACTCCCTCTTGTTGATTTGTGTCTTGGTAAATGCAGCTTCAGTCTTGTTACTTTTTTTAAAGATTTTTTCTTCACAAGAAAGGGAAAAATTTTTGATAAAACTAAAGAAAAACTCACTGGGTTAACGAATGTCAAGGCAATCATTCTGAAGAAAATTGATGTTTTATTCATCGTTGATTTGTGTCTTGGTAAATACCACTTCAGTCTTGATCAATTTTGAACAAATATATATGAGTGTAAGAGCAGATATACAGTTCTCCTTACTTTAAAAGACATACAGATAATTACAAAATTAAGTATTACTCCAACAATATTATCAAGTCATAGTAAGGATGGGATACAACAATTAAACGAAGAAAATGCAAGCATTTACACGCACTTAAAATCACAATTAAGTCCAATCTCTTCAGTATTCATTATCTACACAGTATTTTTTGTTAATAAATCTATGCCTACTTTTGTGCCCCCTTTATACAAAAGCAGGGACTACTATTCTCTTCAATGTCTACATTCGATGCTTTTATTCCGATAGTAGCATCTTATACTCTCTTGAATGACTGAGTGTACTAAATAGTAAATTGTCTTAGCCAAGAATTGTTGCTCATATCACTGACAGTTCTTGATTGTTTAACTTATCTCCCTAATGTTTTTACTATTTATTTTCTTGCATTTTTCATTGTTCAATCATGATAATAGTTTTTCATGGGAAAGATGTTAGCATGAAGCCAATGAGTTTTTTCCCATGGAAACCACACACATAAAAAAATAAAATAAAATAAAAAATAAAAATAAAAGATAAAAATAAAAAATAAGAAAAGAAATCTGCTCCTTGCTTTAAAATAAAATAAAAAAAAGGCTGTTCAGAAATTTGATACAAAAAACTTTGAAGGAAAAAAAAACTCTACTCTATTGTCTAATGGTAGAACATTAGATTGTAGGCCCTGGAGGTCCAGTTTAATATATGTAAGTAAGTTGGCCAACCATAGTTAAAAATTACTCGAAGGCTCCCTTTTCAATAGCTATGACACTGAGGTGTAGAGGAGGGTGTCACTCCTTTCCCTGGATTGCACCTCTTACTCTTGATCCATACCTTATAATGCTGAGTGTTGAGTAAGGGAGCATAAAGTACCATTTTTTCACTCTTTGGCATGACTCTGTGCCAGTAAAATTCTAATATACGTGATGCCTTCAATAAGTTTCCAGACTTTTTTGTACAGGCATTTAAATTGAAAAATCACTATGTTATGTTCTTATAAGATGACTGACCAATTTTTTATGATTTCAGCTTCAAATGAACAGCTACAGCAGCAATTGGAATACACCCTACTAAAGCCTGATTGTCACAGCTGGTGAATTTCAAAAATGCAATCTGGATGTGAGGACACTTTAGAAGAACAATATGCAATAAAATTCTGTTTTAAACTTGGAAAAGATGCCACATAAACATATAGAATGCTTCAAACTGCTTTTCGAGCATCTTATATGAATCGAGCATCAGTTTTTAGTGGCATAAGAGATTCAAGGAAGGTAGGTAGTCTGTGAGGGATGATGAGAGCTGTGGGAGGAGTAAAGAAGTCAATACACCAGAGTTGATTGGCCAAAGAGTTACGGTTAGGGTTACTATGTTGAGGAGGAGATTACTTTGAAGGAGACTAGAGTTTCATGTGCGTACTATCAATAAAAGTGCCCATACGAAAAAAGTCTGGAAACTTATTTAATGATCCTTGTATGTATTTGCTGCTAAAAATTAGAATGGAACAAATCTGAGAAGGAAAATCATTAATCATTCTAAGCCCTGCCAACATGGCAGGGCTTAAAATATGATGGCTCTACCCTCTGCAGAGAGGTAACTTCCCTCCAATATGAAAAGGAGTATCCTGGGTATGATAGTAAACAGCATCTAATAGTGAAGCTCTAGTTTGGGAGTTTTGGGAAGTGTAGAGTACCATTTCATTGTCATTACTCCCAGTTCCACTCTAATATGGAGTGGTAGTATTTGTTAGGGTCTCATCTATGGGTCAAATAGATCTCTTCAAAAGATTATTTGTATTCAACAGAACCAAGTACAAAACCAAAAAAAAAACCCCGAAGAAACAACTGCACAAAAAATGTAAACATGAACATTCAATGAACATGATTCTCTTGGTATAAAATAACCTGAGATGGGTTGACATGCAATTAAATTCAATCAATTAATCATCTCCTTTACTCGAGAGTCAAAAAAAATTTTTTTTAAGAAAGCCAAGGTCCTCACCAGTTTTAGAATATAAAATTATTCACAGAATACATTTATGTAACCAATGCTTGCTTTAATTCCTGACCATTATCAAATCCCTATCTTCTGATCACCAATGTATTTTCATTGTAAAATTATAATTACTGTTATTGCATAGTACATATTATTCCTATTCTCTCAGAAATAAATTACTTGTCTAACTACAAAAAATCCATCATGAAAAAGGAGGTACTGGTACAGAAACTTACAATGGATGTTACCCCAAGGTCAAACACATACAATGAAAATTTTGCATGCGAATCAGGAGGTCCTGGGTGATTGTATTTCTGTAGAGGAATTAGGGAACCAAGATGAAATTAGTTTTTATAACAGAGCTGTATTGTGAAAGGGTGAAAGATATCATGCATTAAAAGATAGGGTTTGGAATTTACTTAGATACTAAAAGTCAATCTGAATCCAATGAAACAGTTTCATAACCAAGGATAAGCATTTAAACCTCTACAACCACCAAAAAAAAAAAAAAAAAAAAAAAAAAAGAGGTTTTAAGCTCCTAGGGGCTATTGTAAAGTGACTTTGTCAAACAAATTTGAATAACTAAACAATTTAATTATAACAGCAATCAATAAAAGACAAAATTGCTATTTATAAAGCTCACCAAAAGCCAAATTGGAAATGAAAAATGAAAAGTTATTTGTCACAATTTGATTTTTAAAACAGAATCTGCAAATTAGATATTAACTTCAAGTAAGAACCATTATGTTAACCAAGATATAAGTGATATACAATTAGATAAGTAATGGTCCTTCACCTGCATCTGTCACAAAATCTGAAAAGAGAAAGAGACCTAAATGTGTCATGGTTTCCAGAAATAACTTTTCCCTATTTTGCCATGAAAAGCTAGTGAGGATGTATTGACCAAATACCCAATACTAGTCAGTAGCAGTTCAACAGTCTCAGAAAACAGACAAACCAAAAACATGTCACAAATTTCACAATGGTAAAAAAGTTTTATTCTTTAAGGAATTTCAGGACTGATATACGAATATTCATTTAAAAGGAAATGCTAAAACATTAATGTCATCATCATCAAGTCATGCCGCCAGCACGGATCTCCCTGACCCTCTCCCACCCCTCTCTATTGTCTATCACTCCCGGAAGGTCTTCAAGTTTATATCCTGTATCGACACAGAGCTGTTGTATATAGGTTCTAGCTGGTCATCCTGCCTTTGCTTGTCCATGTGAAGGGGTCCACAGAAGTAGGTCACTTATGAGTTCCTCCCTACTTCTCCAGTAGTGTCCCGCATGTCTGGTTCATCTAACTTGGATAGTTTTCATGATGGGTGGTAGGTGGCCGTACAGCAGCTGCTTTGTAGAGTGCTGCCTCCAGGACTTGTTCAATATTGTTTACAGCATTCTTGTGTAATTGCCATCAAGCTTTTTCTCCATCTGTTTAGTTAGTGTCCATGTAGTGTATCCATATAGCAGTATCAACATGACTGCTGCTTGGAAAAAACTGCATTTTATTTTATCAGTCAGGTCTGACTTCCATATGACCAATAGCCTATCAATAGCTGTCCATGCCTTTGCTAGTCGCATGTTGATGTCTGTCTTCGTTGATGAAACACTGCTTCCTAGGTAGGTGAACTTATCCACTAGTTTCAGAGAACTACCATTTAGTGTGGAGATATTGCTTCTTTGATTAAACCACATGTACTCCGTCTTCTGGGGGTATTTCATCAAGCCCTGCTGCTTTTCTATTTTTAATTTTTCTATTTTTAATTTTTCTAAGTACTGAGTAGAGTTCTTCTTGTGTAAACTGTCCTAGTTTGATGTCTAATGGTTTACTAATAATTCTCATGTTAAACATACTGCCAAAATACAAGGCAAATCCACTCCACTTTTGGCAGAGTTCAAGTGATGGTCTTATTGTCTTTTATTATATTGTCATTTTAAAATGCATGAATGACTTTATTTTTTTATTTGTAAAATCACTGCTGTATATTATCTGTCCTTTAAATGCAAAAAAACAAATACTGTAATTCCAAGTAACAATTGAACCTGGTCAAGAGAATCTAATACTATTGGACTTTATTAGAAATTGAAAACCTAAGTTAACGTAAAATAGAATGCCTAAAAGGATGCAAAGAACTATAAATAAGGACTCCGATGAAATTTTTAAAAAGAAAGTAATTGTGGATTTGTACTAAGTTAAAACTTAATAAAGGCAGAAGTGGGGACAAAAAATTTTTTTTTTTTTTTCGAAAGCCATGGGGAGCAGCATTGTGGATGTAAAGGCGAGCCAACAAACCCTCTGACAGTTCAACGCCATCCCTAACCAGGCCCTGGTTAATCCTACAGTTCAACAGTCAGGATCAAATAGTTCGATTGGGGAACTACTGCTGCTCATCTATAAGGGTGGCTTCTATAGATGAGAATGAAAACAGACATCGAAAGATTACCATATACACTCTACACATACAAATATTAATACTCACACAATATATCTTTTGTAAACTATTATTCATTACCAAAAATAATACACAAAAAGACAACTTATAATCCTGGTACTTGTTTTATTTATAATTCCTTTCATTGTTAACTTTTTTTATCAGAGTACCCAGAAAATTGCTCTGTTACAATACAGCTACATTTCACTATGAACTCATTAGCATAATTAGCAACAAAATTCATGCTATCCACATAACAGATATGTATAAGTAATGTCATAATCAACAATTTTCTGGTATAAATGACAGTGTTATGTTCCACTCTCTGGTCAAACAAACGACAACACGGAATATATATAACAATATATATTTATTTTCTTGATAGACGCTTGTGTGAAGTAGGAGCAGTCAGGAGAGGAATTAGAATCATTCGTTTATGAGGCTTGAACTCTTCAATGTAAGTAGATGATGACCGAGACAACGCACACAGAGTAACGACGGGACCAGCTTTCGTGAACAGCGGAATTTTTTCACTGTCTTCCATTCAATTTGTCGGCCTTATATTACCTTCAAACTCCCATGTGGAGATATGGACACGCCTCCACACCCCTGCAATTTCTTCCAGTATCTGGCGATCGGGATGTGTCACTCCTGCCATCTTTAGAATGGCATGTGTGATCGTCATTGAGCGGAAATAACTGTCATGCAGTTCACAGGTCACTCTCTTCCGGTGCATCACTTTGTAGCAGCACGGTGGGACGTTCACCTTGTCCCATGTTGTCAGCCAAGCTCACCTGCACGATTTCTTTTGATTACTGGCGATTGGGATGTGTCACTTCCGCTATCTTTGGAATGGCATGTGTGATCATCATCAAGCGGAAATAACTGTCATGCAGTTCATGGGTCACTCTCTTCTGGTGCATCACTTTGTGACGGCACAGTGAGAATTTTTTTTACCTTGTCTCATATTGTCAGCCAAGCTGTATTTTACAACAGCAATCTTCACACAATTTTGCATAAATACCTTATGAAAAATTATACCACTATAGAGAAAACAAACTTAATATATATCAAGAGAGAAATAACATTTTCATGTTTACTATTTGTATTAATCAATTCATCCCAAATAGATTCTTTAGTTTCAGTTGGAATTATATATAAATCTCAGCAAAATATAAATGAGCATTTTCTACCCACACAGATTTTCAGGCAGGTGAAGAGGCCCGTGGGGTTAATTTGTTTATGCATTCATCTTTACTCCGGGAAATCCTTCGACAATAATAAAAAGATGATGAGTTTTTTTTTTCAGCTTTCTTTGTATTTCTGTTCAGAATAAACCTTTGTTCTTCTTTCATCATAGAATATGGAATAACAATTAAGCTCTTTTTCAGTGAAGCTTAAAATTAAATCTAACTTCAAGCCTTGTTTGTAAAGAAATTAAAAAAACAAAAAACAAAAACAAAAACAAAAACAAACAAGAGTAAAGAATATTATCAAGGTGTAAGTAAGTAAATAGGGTAAACTTTGCAACCATAGTCGGGGGCAACCATAGTCGAGGGCAACCAGAAGGTTCCCTTTTCAATAGCTACTACACAAAAGTGTAGGGGAGGGCGCTGCTCCTTTCCCTGGATTGCTCCACTTTACCCTCGATACATACCTTATATTGCCGAGTGTTAAGCAAGTAGGTATCTAGTATCATTTTTAAAGTCTTTGGTATGACGCAACTTGGGATTGAACCCAGGTCTCCTGGACCATTGGCAAACACTCTATCCACTAGGCCAATGAGCCAAAGGTGTAGGAAGAGTTATTTAAAGGATTTTTCTCTTAAAGCTTATTCCATGTACACACCTAAAGACAATCTATATCTTAACTATAATATTGGTAATATCAATTGATACTATAATCAATATTTTTAGTAATAGTATTATATATTCAGGTATATCTAAAGTAATTTTGATTTATACAAACCTTCATCTCAAAAGTTGTTTCATGCATATATCTAATGAATATCTACGAGGATCATTAAATAAGTTTCAAGACTTTTTTCGTATGGGCACTTTTATTGATAGTACACACATGAAACTCTAGTCCTCTTCGAAGTAATCTCCTCCAGCTACAATGCACTAGTTGTACCATTCCAACAACTTCTGGAAGGCTCCATGGAAGTCCACTTGAGTGAGCGTGCCAATGACCTTTTTGATCATAAGTGTTTCAGAAAAAGCTGTTTTAAACCTAAACTCAATTCTGTCCTTCATTTGAATTCTCAAAATCAGAATTATTTTTGCGCTTGAAAAGTATGCACTATTTGGATAAGTATATGGAATAGTAATTTTTAAACACTTGCTGAAGTGGGTCAGAAACTTTTTAATCACACAATTTATATATATCATACTCTCTATCTTATTTGCATTTTACAATGTGATAATACCCTTGAGAAAGGTATGAATCCAATTATTCTCCTTCCAGCTATGGGTAAATAGTAAGGCAAACAAGACTTTTAACTTTGGTATGGCAACCAGTCGAGGAAAAAAAACTCTGATTTCAAACCTATTTAACTCCACTTTAAAAATTGACCTTGTGATACACCCTGCTTGTGCAGAGAGGTTGGTAAATATATATATACACACTTTATTATATTTTTTCTGTTTTTTTATTTTGATATTCTATATAGTGTTCAAGATTTAAAATAGAACTATCATACTACTACTACTACTAATAATAATATGTGGTGATTGAAACAAAACCATCAATCACATAATAAGCAGATGCAGCAAATTGGCACAGAAGAAGAAGATTAGACACAACTGGATGGGCAAGATGATCCACTGGAAAATGTGCAAGAAATTTAAATTTGACTAAAGGAATAAATGGTATATGCACAACCCAGAAGCTGTCCTGGAGAATGACACACATAACTCCTTTGACATATAAGTTTTGCCCAGTCAGTTGGGGCTGTAGAATACACTGACTGCACCTCTGCAGAGGGGTAAGACCCCACCTAACGAGTGTCCTAATTATGACACTAAACAATCTGATGGTGAGGTTCCAGCAGTGCTGGAGCTTTGGGGAATGCGGAGTACCCCTTCATTGCCATCGCTCCCAGGTCCACTCTGGCCCGAAGTGGTAGCACCTGATAGGGCCCTATCTATGGGTTAAATAGAAATAACAGCATACTTATGCTAAAATGAATTGAGTAAACTGAATAGCTTGAAATAGAAACGTTTTTGACAAACAGTACTTACACTTAAACTGCGTGCTTATGCTTAACTGAATTATTTCAAATAGAACTGTTTTTCGACATTAAAACTGTATTTACACTTAACTGAATTGTTACATATAACTGCTTGAATAGTTTGAAATGGAAATGTTTTTGACAATTAAACTGTGTACTTATGCTAAACTGAACAATTTTCAATAGAACAGATTATTTACATAAAAATGGATTTGGCGGTAAATAACCTACAAAGGTTGATTTGCCATAAAACCAAACAAACCAAACCAAACCATTTAACATATAAATGGATCAACTAATCTCGGCCAGAAGACCAGACTTTATAATAATCAACAAAAAAAGAATTTGGAAAACTGTTGACTTTGCTGTCCTGGTTGACCACAGAATAAAACTGAAAGAAAGTGTAAAGAAGGATAAGTACCTCGACCTTGCTAGGGAATTGAAAAAACTATGGAATATGAAGATGGCAATTGTACTAATCATGATTTGTGCTTTTGGTACGGTCACCAAAGGATTATTAAAGGGACTGGAGGACTTTGAAATTGGAAGATGAGTGGAGATCATCCAAACTCCAACACTACTGAGAATGGTCAGAATACTAAGAAGAGTCCTGGGGACTTGAGGAGACTTGCTGTCACTCAGCCTCCAGTGAAAGACCATCAGCTAAATCTGATGTGAAAAACTCTCAATGAGTAAATAATAATGATGATAATAAACAATCAATCACATAATAAGTGAATGCAGTAAATTAGTGCAAAAAGATGGTTGGTTGGTTGGTTGGTTGGTTGGAATTTATGGCATATCAACCTTTGTAGGTTATTTAACACCAAATCCTTTTTTATGCAAATAGTCAGATCTATTTCAAACAATTCAGTTTAGCATGAGTACACAGTATAATTGTCAAAAACATTTCTATATCAAGCTATTCAGTTTATTCAAACAGTTCTAATTCAGCTAATTCAGTTTAGTATAAGTACAGATTTTGTTTACACACAATTAAATGTTAAAACAGTTCTATATTAAACAATTCAGTTTAGTGTAAGTACAGTTTCAATGTCAAAAACATTTCTATTTTAAAAAATTCAGTTTAGCATAAGTTAGTTCTATTTAACCCATAGATAGGACCCTGTCAGGTGCTACCATTTTGAACCAGAGTGGACCAGGGAGCAATGGTAATGAAGGGATGCTCCACATTCCCCAAAGCTCCAGCATCACTGGAACCCCACCATCAAATTGTTTAATGTCATATCCAGGACACTCATTGGAGGAGGGTCTTACCCCTCTGCAGAGGTGCAGCTCATGTATTCTATAGCCCCAGCCAACTGGGCAAAGTGTAAAAAGAGTATAAGAGTAGGCATGACTGGGTGGAGAATGTAATGCACTGGAAATTGTTTAAATTTGACAATTCAAACAAATGGTAAATGCACAACCCAGAATCCATCTAAGAAAATGAGATGCACAAAATTCTTTGGGATTTTGAGATACAATCTAATCTCAACCAGATGATGTGACCTAGTGATAGTCAATAAAAACAGAGAACCAGCTGAATAGTGGACTTTGCCTTTCTGGCAGACCACAGGGTAAAACTGAAGGAAAGCAAAAAGAGATAAGTACCTAGACCTTGCTAGAAAACTGAAAAACTATAGAATATGAAAGTGATGGTTATACCAATTGTTATTGGCATGCTTGGTACATTCACCAAAGGTTTGATACAGGGACTGGAGGATTTGGAAATAAGAGGACAAGTGGAGACCATCCAAACTATAGCATTGTTAAAATTGGCCAGAATACTGAAAAGAGTCCTAGAGACTTGAGGAAATTTGCTGTTACTCAGACTCCAGTGGAAAACCATCAGCTAACGCTTGTGTGAAAAATATTCAAATGAGTAAAATAATGATAATAATAAATAATAATAATTTGAGATACAAACAGACCATTAGATCCTGGCCAAAAGATCAAACCTAGTGTTAATTAGCAAAAAAGAAAACTCATCTAGTTGATGTTGCAATTCCAGTAGACCATAGAGTGAAAATAAAAAGATAGACCAATACTTGAATCTTAACTGAAAGATGAAAAAGCCGTGGAACATAAAGGTGATGGTCATACCAACTGCTGTTGGTGCCCTTAGTAGAGACTTGAGGAAGTAGAAACCACCTAGCTCATAGCACTGTTAAAATCAGCAGGAATACTAAGAAGAGTCCAAGAGAAGCTAGAAGACTTGCTGTTACTCAGATTTTAGTGAAAAACCACCAGTTAGAGCTGGTGTGAAAAACTCAGTGAGTAAAATTATAACAATGCATACATATATAAAAACAGACTGACAAACAATTAGTACATGCTAAGACAAGAATTTATCTTAGATAATAAGACAAAAAAAATCGATGATTTTTGAGACAGAGATCACCAAATGAGAGCCAGAAGACCGGTCTTAGTTTTATCCAAGGAAAAACTTGTTAAGTAGTGGACTTCACTGTTCTAGCAGATCACAGAGTAAAGTAAAAGAAAGCAAAAATAATTGGATAAATACCGAGACCTTGCCAGAGAGCTGAAAAAGCTATGAAACATGAAAGTGACAGTGAATTGTATATGCTTTTTATGGTTTCAGATAGTTAGTTATTGATGTGTGTGTACCTGTTGAGTAGGTATTTATCAACCTCCTCACAACCTAGTTCCTCACCCAACCAAGAAAAAAACCTTTCACTTTCACTGACCAGTAACCAAACATGTTTCTAAATCATGAATATAATAGAAACATTGTGCCAATTTTGACACTTCAAATGAGTTTCAAAGATATTATTTGCACAAAATTCCTCATTGCTGTGTAATTCAAAAATAAAGAAATAGACAGATTTGTCAAAGAGAAACCCTTGAGTCCATGTTAATATAATGCCAGGTATATTTTTATTGGATCCTTACAGTTAACATCATGTACCAATAAAAACATATGATAAACTCATCTGACTTCCCACCAAGTCAGATTTGATACAAGGTCTTTTTAGGGGGATGCACAAATCAAGTCTCATGTCTGGCTGTCACAAAAATGCTTGATCCCCTCAGTAATTCCCTTTAGAGGCACCTCAGGCATCCTTGGACCAGGTAATCAACTTAATATCACCCACCCAGCATGAACACCAGATGGAAACAAAATGATATATACGTGGTGCATTCAATAAGGTTCAAGATTTTTTTGTACGGGCATTTAAAATTGTCGTAGACTCTTGAAAATTCAGTATGTTATTGCTATACATCTTATGAGATGACTGACCGATTTTTATGATTTCAGGTTCAAATGAACAGTTACAGCAGCAATTGGAATACACCCTACTAAAGCCTGATTGTCACAGCTGGTAAATTTCAAAAATGCAATCTAGACATGAGGACACTTTAGAAAAATGATATGCAATAAAATTCTGTTTTAAAGTTGGAAAAAATGCCACAGAAACCTATGGAATGCTTCAGATTGATTATGGACTATCCTGCATGAATCGAGCATCAGTTTTTCAGTGGCATAAGAGATTCAAGGAAGGTAAGGAGTCTGTGAGGGATGATGAGAGGTGTGGGAGGAGTAAGGAAGTCAATACACCAGAGTTGATTGGCCAAAGAGTTAGGGTTAGGGTTACTATGTTGAGGTTTTAAGGGAGTTCAGCAAGAGATTCCATCAGAAGAGGCCAGCACTCTTCAAATTGGGTCAGTGGTATTTCCACCAGGACAATGCACCAGTCCACAACTCCATCCTTGTCACAGACTATTTGACCAAGATGGGCATCAAGAAAGTTCCTCAGCCTCCCTATAGTCCAGACCTTGCTCCTTGTGACTTTTGGTTATTCCTTAACCTCACAGGCTGTCGTTATGAGACAATTGAGGAGATGAAAGAGGCTGTGACGAAGGTCATTGACATGCTCACACAAGAGGACTCCGATGGGGCCTTCCAGAAGTTGCTGGAATGGTACAACAAGTGCATTGCAGCTGGAGGAGATTACTTCAAAGGGGACTAGAGTTTCATGTGTGTACTATAAATAAAAGTGCCCATACAAAAAAGTCTGGAAATTTATTTAATGATCCTCGTAGTGATAGAAGATAAAATTGCAACACTCTGGAGACATATTCAAATTTACCATTGCTATTTTTACAATATATCATGATCATGTTATATTAGTATTAATAGATTATATCATTATAAATAGATATATCATATGATAATTATATTATATCATTATTATTATGATTATATAACTATCATGTTTACATTATGATTTTACACCACGCTTGAAACACTAACAAATATATATTGATGGAAAATAAAACTGATATATTTCAAATATGCATTTCAATTTACTCCTGATTGTACAGGCAATATAACTGGATTACAGTATATGATCACATATACAAATAAATATGTGAAAAGGTTCCAAAATAAGGGGTGTATCAACAATACAGGAAATATAGTTGGATAACCAAAAATAATCACATATACAGATAAACTGTACAGGTTCCAAAATAAGGGGTATATCAACAATATACATAATATAGTTGGATTACACTAAATGATCCCATATACAAATCAATAAGTACACAGGTTCCAAAATAAGGGGTGTATCAACAATATACATAATATAGTTAGATTACAGTAAATGAGCCCATATACAAATCAATAAGTGCACAGGTTCCAAAATAACGGGTATATTAACAATATACATAATATAGTCGGATTACAGTAAATGATCCCATATACAAATCAATAAGTGCACAGGTTCCAAAATAAGGGGTGTATCAACCTACATATTAACATACTGTATATTTGCCTTGGACATTGATGTAGGCCTATATTCCTACAAATTATTGCAGAAAGTGCACTGGTTTAAGTATTATTTATATTACAAGATGGCCAAATATCAAATACGCTATTACATGACCATAATGTGCCCAGGTCAAAATTAGCATCATTCAACAGGGTATTGCAGTTTTATTTTCTCCTCAGTGTATATGAAACATTAATTTTTAAAACTCTTAAAAGCTTAGATATGCATTCAAATATTTCAACAAATAAACATAAATATAATTTTAAGTCTCACCTGAAAGTCTTCCAAGTCTATCCGGAGTAAAGTTCATCCTAAAAAACAACTCCTTTTGTAAGGCTTTTTTCAAATAAGGAATTAGTCAATAAAGGCTGAGCTTTCCAAATATCATCTTTATCCTTGTTACTTTGGCAAAACAAAAAGTATCCACTCCTCTTTAAAAGACCCCTTCACAGAAATACTGTAAGTTTTCCTTAACTGGTAACAAATGTAGACCTCTGAAACAAAAGAAAATTTGTAAATTAATATATATATATATATAGAGAGAGAGGTGTGTATGTGTGTGTGTGTGTGTATATATATATATATATACACACGTGTGTGTGTGTGTGTGTGGAGAAGCTTTGAAGAGTTCTGGGAGCTCAACCACAGAGAATGGCATCTCATGCCATTAAGATAGAGAAGGATGTGTACACATATTTCCCAGGCACACTGAAGCAATTATTCAGGCTAAGGGAAGCCACATGAAATATCAACAATGTTCAGTAACTTTTTGAAATGAACATTATATTATATAATAAATTTTCTTTAAAAACATTTTTCCATTTTAAAACACTGTATCTTGATTGGTTGATATGAGGTAGCCGAAAACTTTTGCATGGAATTGTATGTGCAGGTGGCCGAAAACTTTTGCATCAAATTTTATGTGTATATATATATATATATATATATAAATTTTCGGCCACCTCACACACACACACACATAGTTTGAGCCAAAAGTCAGTACATGAAGTGGAAACACAATGACCCTCAGGTAAAAAAAAATGGGGCGAGGCAGTCAGTAAAGAAGATCATGCTGACAATCTTCTGAGACATGAGAGGAATGATTACTACAGATTTCCTAGGTGCAACTGTAAACAGTGCTTCCTATTGTCATTGGCTTCGGCAAAATTCATCTTATTTGTTGAATGGCCCTTGTATATATATATATCTACAAAGCTTAGCTGAAACTATGGCTCAAAATGCAAGAGAGTGTTAAAAATAAAACATGGAAAAGATAGATAACCTCTACAATGAATGGCTAAAGTAAAACAGCAACATCTTCTGGCTCCCCCAAAATGTCAAATGAACAGCAGCACAATATGGTCCTTGAAATAAAACGCAGGTGACTTACACATTCTGAAAGGAGCAGGACAGGAAAACAAGAGTAACACTAAAATGGACACTGCTCCTAAAAAGAGAAGGCTTCGCCAAAAACAAAAAAAAAGCCCAACAAAAAACACCTGTGTGGAAATTTATCAGTAAATGGGTTTATTGAATGGAGCGCCAACATTTCTGGGTCAATTCAGGGCCTATTTTGTATTGTCTTTCTTTTACTGCTGGTTAGCTTTTGTGTTTGGGGAAAATCTGTGTGTGCTAGAGGAGCCTTGATCTTATTGGCTGAAATCTCTGGAGAGAGGGTGCTGCTGCCCCTTGTGTTACCCACTGAAATCAACCGTAGTTAGTTGGAAACAGGAAGCCTTAGAATTAGACTACGTTTTTACTCCTCAACTCAAATAGAGCTCAGTAACAAGAATTAAGTACACTTGAAGGATTTAGTGCCTCATTCAGAATTCCAGAAGGGAATTCAAAGAAGGCTTGTAAGTCAAAAAGAATAGAAAAGAAATTAGAAGAATTCAAATCCACCTGAAGGATCTTGTATTACATTCAGAATTCCAGAAGGGAATTCAAAGTTAGCACAAGCAGAAAAGAAGAGAAAAGAAAGAAAGAAGCCGAAAAAGTAGATTTCTACTACATAAATTTATATTTTAGAGGAATTGTTTCTCTAAGAAAAAGAATTAACAACTTCAGTCAACTCCAACCGCGACACAAGTCTCAGACGCTATTATTTGCTCTATCGAGAAGGAAGACGACTGACAATGAAAGAGAAAAAGAAAAAAGAACATTATTAAAGACATTATCGCGCAGAAGAAAGAAAGACAGAGAGTGGCTTTTTATAAAAAGAAAAAAAGACATTTTTAAGGACTAAAGATACACATGTGAACCCTGTTTTGCAGGAGGGAAGAAGTAGAAGTTTCTTTCCCCGTTTTGTGAATGTATCAGTAAGTGAAAGATTTTTTTATATTTTTTTAAATTTCTTTTTTGTATTTATGAGTTACTCATATTTGCATTGGGACACATATGCAACTGACTGGAGTGACCTTCCTTTTTTCATAATAAACTACTTTGAATTGTAAACAAGGATCTCTCTATCTCTCTCTCATTTATTTTGGTTTATTTTATTTTATATTTGTCTTCATATCTTTTGTAATATTATTATTGTTACTAATGACCAATTTTATTGACTAAATAAAATTGCGATACCTTGCAAAGAACAGTTGAAGGCAAGCTGAAAGAGATGGATCTTAAATAGGTAATAAAATGAAAGCAAAAGAAAATGATGACTAGAGTCGAATCAATGAAGCCTTATTACCCAATCAACAAGAAAATGACTACTGTAATTAATCGTGAGCAATAAGAATCCTAAACCTTTGACAATGAAATTCTGGAAAGATATCTCTTGAATAATATGCATCAACTTTTTGGGTATCTGTAGCAAATAAATTTAACATTTGTTCAACTTTTTATCACGTTTGTATCGATTAAAAATAAGAATGTATACAGTTTCAAAGCTAAAACTTTTTACTGTATTTAGGGAAAAAGCACAGACATGTTCATACGAAAGTTTAAAAAACTAATAGCAAAAATAAATTCACAATAGAAGAAATAAATCATAAACGAACACGCATTCCAGTGGCTATTTCTCTGTAGCGGTATAAAATAGAAATGTTTGTTGAACATTTGTTAGTTTGGAGAATAGATATAACTCTTGACCATGACGTCCTGAATAGAGCGACGCTCATTACCAAAAAAATCGTATCTAGCTCTTGTGTATAACCCGCCACCCTCAAAAAAATATTTGGTTGAAAATCTAGAAAGTAGTGCGTGATATATAAAAAATAATTACAATAATTATGATTATAAGAAATTATAATAAAAATGTTTATATTGGATTATTTTTATCTTCCAGACTCAACCGTATATATATATTATCATCAACACGTTACGCCGCCAGCACGGATCTCCCTGACCCTCTCTCGCCACTCGTCTCTATTGTCCATTGCTCCTGGTAGGTTTTCAAGGCTATATCCTGTATCGGTACAGATCTGTTGTATACAGGATCTAGCAGGTCATCCTGCCTTTGCTCGTCCATGATGATGTCAAGTAAATGAGGACAGTGAATATCCAAAAAAAGAAAGCTTAATGCACCACAATTTAATACAAAATACACCTGCAGATCAAAATACATATTTTTGGGTTAAAAAAAAAAAACAAAAAAAAAAAAACAAGAAAATTAGAAATAGTATTCCGGCTCATCAGATGGATTTCAAATTGAATTTCCATTTGAAATCTATCTGATGAGTTAGAATATGCGAAATAAATTTATTATCGAATACAACTTCTAATTTTCTTGTTTTTAATCAATGTGTTTGTGAAAATATAAAGGACTAACTGTTACCAGTTATTCTTTTCTGCAACAATATATAAGATAGAGCTATTTGTATATGAAAATACGAAAATTTCAAACATATATATATATATATATATATATATATATATATTGATAATAATACACCCCACTAATAAGATAAAGAAGTGAAAACATTAATTTATGAATTCTTTTTTTTAATATATTTTTATATATCTAATATATTTAATATATTTATAAGAATAATTATCAAGATCCTTCAGACCACATAAATGGTAAAATCAGCTGGGATACATAGGAGAGTCCTGGAAATCTGAGGAGATTACTGTCACTTAGACTCCAGTGAAAAAACACCACTTAGAAACGGTTGGAAACATTCGTAATTCGCAAAATAATAACAGGTTAAGCATTCACACTCACCCCGATCATTATGCCCCCTCCCCGAGAGAAGACTATTAAATGCAATTTATAGAGTACTTCCCCTTATTTATTTACATGTATACATTCTATAGATAGTATGTGACTTGCCATCGTGCTAAATGCTAGTAACAATAACAATGCATAATTTATGAACTTAATTAACCAGCAATATTAGATGATTAAAATACAAGTAGAATTACCATGTGCTTTAGCAATATAATTTTATTGCTAATAACATTTCGTGTAAAGGTTTTTCAATTAGTCTCTTTTTCAGATGATAAGAATCGGTTTGAAACTTGTAAGTAGTTTTAATTACCCGAAACAATTTTACAAAATCTGTCCATATTTCTATTTAAATAGATGTATTTAAATAGATTGTCAACATATCATGTTCACATTTTAAATGCATGCTCTCTCTCTCTCAAGACGAACAAGACATGTAAGACATTGCTGGAGAAGCAATGACAAATTCATAAGTGATGTTTTCCTATGGAACTCTTCACATGGACGAACTTACCAACAACTCTGTAAGGGACGATTGGCGAAAAGGAGTCAGGGAAATTCGTGCAAGCTGCGTGACTTGATGATATATATATATATATATATATATATATATATATATATATATATATATATATATATATATTACTAAATGACTCGTGGACCAGTACGATTACCATTATAATAGTGGGTGTCCATGATGATATTGATATTTTATTCAAGAAGAGGAAAGGAATTCTAATTAACGTTTCATACTTATCTATCACATCAAGAATTTTGATGATTAAAAAATGAAATTTAGATTGAACGAAAACTCCACACAATTGAGATTCAGTTGCAAACTAAGAGAATTAAATGCAATAAAAAAATCTCCGCAAGATGTACCATTTTATGTTATGTTATGTTATATATACATATATAATATAAAATCCTTTCCTATGACTCGATTCGAGTCAAATTCATTGGGTGTGGGTGAAGAGTAGTACTTGGATCTAAAGTCTTTCTTTTACCTTAATCAAGGCTAAAGAGCTCAGTCTGCTCAATTATTTAACCATAGCTGAGAGGGTGGATTCTCACTAGGTGCCCTACATTTCCAAAATTGCTTCCTAAATTATTCCATTTTGAGGCCTAACACGAGTATTAGGAAAAATTGTGAGCTTTTATAGTTAATATTTATTATATTGCTCTACTTATAATGTACTGAGCACTTTTTTATTTCTTATTGTCATGCTATCATTATTTTGAAACTCCACACACACACACACACACATATATATATATATATATATATATATATATATATATATATAACACTGATTTTATGGATCATTGTCGATCATAGACTTTAAGGCGTGTGTGTGTGTGTGTGTGTGTGTGTGTGTGTGTGAGAGAGAGAGAGAGAGAGAGAGAGAGAGAGAGAGAGAGAGAGTAGTGTGAGTATATGACAAGATTGCATTTTCATCTGGCGATGTCATAGTGTGGTGGAATACTAATAAACTCTAGTTGTACTGTAAAGGTACTGTTAGGAGCAATGTAGGTTAGTGATAATGATATTTCAGCCTTGAAACCATGCCTGACCCCAGAATCATCATACGATGAAGATAGGTAAGTGTCACAGCCCACAGCTGTGGTTTTCTCTCTCTCTCTCACACACACACATACACACTTCTTATAAAATGTCTAGAACTATATATACATTTGTTTATAATAATTGCTCTCTGAAAGAAAATTAAACACCCTGAAATATAGGATGAATGTTAGAATAAAGTTTAAAAAACATTCAGTTATAATTATGTCTATAAGCTCTATCCTGTAATAGTTGTTTAATTTGCTTATTAACTTCACACACTACATATTACAGCTATTATGGAACAAAGGTAGTGTTAAACTAAGTATGTACATTCTAAGATCAAGTATATCTCTCTGTGTGTGCCCGTGGTGTAATGGTTATCGTCGTAGGAAATGAACACGGCGACACGTGTTCAAATCCTGGACGAGACTGATTGCATTTCATATTGCACTTATACCCTTGGAAAAGGTATGAATCCAATTGTTCTCCCTCTAGCTATGGGTAAATAATAGGGCAGACTAGGTTCTTCAGCCTTGGTGAGGCAACTAGTCTAGGAGAAGGAAAACTCTGAATTCAAACCTGTTAAACTCCGCTTAAGAATCGACCTTGTGTCAGGGTTTGGCTAAATAGGATCTCTCTGTGTGTTTGTGTATACATTTACAAATATCTGTGTCTATAAAAATATCCTTGCTATTAAGTTAGGAAGTTCATCTCTCAAAACGTAAGTACTGAGTTGGGAATTTGATCCTCACTGGGTTCCCTGTATTTGTTGCTTTGGAGAAAACTAAAATAAACAGAATGTTTTTTTTAGTATAGAAATAAACTTTTTAAATACAAATTTCAGTTCTAAAAACATTAAATTTTTAAACAAATTTCAACCTATGCAGTTGATGATATATTACTAAAACTTGTGTATATCAAAAATTAGCGCTAAAGGGGATTTTAAACCAATAAAATGCAATGCTCTATGCACAAATGTGCAGAGTAGTATCATAATATTTCAACTATAAAAAGAAATAAAACGGGATATAAACTCACATCTTGTGTCGATAAAGACTCACCTAAAGACTGAGCACAATACATATATATATATATATATATATATATATATATATATATATATAATATATATATATATATATATATATAGAGAGAGAGAGAGAGAGAGAGAGAGAGAATGTCAATATAAATATTTACAGCGAAATTAAAATGAATATATATTAAATATATTTTGCTACTTTTGATGTCTAAAATGAAATTGTTGAAACATTGGGAAATCAACAAAATACAACAATCTGAATACACTGCCATTCAGACAAATGAATACATTTCTCTCTCTCTTATATATATATATATATATATATATATATATGTGTGTGTGTGTGTGTGTGTGTGTGTGTGAGTGTGTGTGTGTGTGATCGTAGCTCAGCAAAAATGGCTTATCATTGCAAGAATTTTGTTAGAGCAATACACATACAATTCTGTAACTAAGAAAATAAAACAATTCCCAGTCCAATTTACAACTAAATAATAAGTGAGGGTCAGCATTCGCGCTGAATATCATTTTTTTTTCTCAATATCATAGACACCAATAAAATGCTAATTAGAATCCTTCAGTATCTTAAACAGACACGTCAATATAACTATGGACCTCTGTTCTTCTAAATGCAAAACAAGTAAAATTATTTATGAAAAAACTAGCTCACTTGTGCTGCCAATTAATACTTAAGAATAAATATCATATCACATGGTTAGTAGACAGATTGATTTTAACGTCACGTCAACTAGGCAAGGGTTATTTTATGCAGAATGTGAATCGCGTACACTGTACGTTTATATTTACACTTTTTTTTTACACATCGAATAAGAATAACTTTTCAACAGATTTAATTGACCCATAGATTGGACTAACAGGCCCTACCAGAGGGACGTGGGTGGACACGAGAGTAATGGCAATGAAGAGGTGTTACATACTCTTCAGATTTACAGAATTAGAGCCTCACCATCAGATGCAGTTTAGTGTCATGCCTAAGACACTCCCTTTGGGAAAGGTTACTCCTCTAAAGGGAATAAACTCAGATTGTCATACCTCACTGTAGATATTATAAATCTGCTAAAATGACTTAAGGAATATATAAATTAATAATAATTATTATCATGATTATAATGTTACAATTTATATAAAGTTTGATACACCGATTATAAAAAAGAAGATAGTGAAAAGTATATACATACATTATGGCTTTTTAAATGTTTCCCAAAGGCCAAAGTAAAAAACGTTTGAGTTTTGAAATATAAGTAATATCATCTTTACATAAGTTCACAAGAGATGAGCTTGGTGAAGCAGCCAGTAGGGCTGATGAGAGTTTGATGAAACTGTTACTGACTTAGTACGCACACAAGAAATAACAGCTATATGAGTAAACTACCGCCAAGAGAATGTCTCCTAACTTCCTTAAACAAAACATGTCATTATTATCGTCTGAGCCAAAGTAATGCGAATTCCATTCAAGAACAAAATTTCAAAAAACCCAAGCTCAAGTGAGTGTTTCTAAACTTGAAATAAATATAAATAAAAAAAAAAGAAAAGAAATGCTACTCTAACTCTATAGGTCAAAAGAAAATATGTTTGTGAGTATATATATATATATATATATATATATATATATATATATATATATATATATATATATATATATATCAACTGTTTTTAATTGAGTCAGATTTGAAATAACATTTTTTTAAAAGTTTATAGGATACATTTGTGCACAATGACAAGTTGCGAAGAATAAAGGAATTGAGAACACACATACACACATTTTCTCTCTGTATATATAAGAGGGACACACACACACACACACACACACACACACACACACACACACACACACACACACACACACACACACACACACACACACAATTATGATTAAAATCTAACGATAAATGCGTTTTCAATCGGTAAAAATGTTTATAATGCTCTATGCACAAAAAAGCAGAGCAATATCACAATATTCTTCAAGAGTATAACAATAATAATAATAATAGACCATCCAAACTACAGCATTATTGAGATCGGCCAGAATACTGAGAAGAGTCCTGGAGACTTGAAGAGATTTACTGTCACTCAAACTCCAGTGATGAACCCTCGGCTAACGCTTATCTGAAAAACTTGTAAAGGAGTAAATTATAATAATGAACAGGAAATCCTCGGTTCACGATTCCACTGAATCTAACAGAAGTTAGATGTTGAATTCTAGTTCACCTGAGGATTGACAATGTGAAACTCTGAGTCGTGAGTTTTTATCCTGTTTTATTATTATCCTATTTCATACGTGAAAATTATTGCTTATATATCATCATCATCAAAACGGACTGACAGCGTGGATTCCATTAACTTTCTCGCCATCTGTCCCTATAGATCATCGCTCTTAGAATCTTCTTAACAGCACCCAGTGCTTGTCATAGAGCTGATGAATTTAACATACAAAATGACCCGTGAACCAATTCGGTTTCTATTGTATAATTGGTCCATGATGATATTGGAGCCTCAATTTGAGAAGGAATGAAAGCTTCTAATATCATTTCTTAATTAGCGCCTCTAATATATGGAAAATTTGGATGAGTAAAAAAATAACATTCAGTGAATTCTGATCCATAAATTTACCATTCACTTGAAATTGGACAGGAAATTAACTAGTTCTTTAAGTTCAAGCATTTTAAGAGTATTGCTCAAATAAAAATCTCGATATGATTCACTGTTTTTGCAGGATTATGATATATATCTCGTATATCAAAAAACAAGAAAACCAGTAAGTATATTCCATAATAAATTTATTTCATTCGTTCTCGACGGAATCTACGGATGGATTTGAAAAAAATTCTTTTCTTTTGACCGTCAACTCCGAGGAATATATTTATCTTTTTAAAAATTCAACATGTCATAATTTAAATATTTTTTAAGTGTCATAATTTAATTATTTATGAAAAAAAAAAGGAAATTCATTATATATCCCTGTTAAGAAAACCGTCTAATACACAAAAAGTAAAACCTCTAATATGTAATAAGTGATTTCATTACATCTTCACTCCCCCCCCATTCTTCGGTATGGATCCTTTTTAATTTATTACCATGGAATATATTTTCAGTTTCAGAGTTTTAATAGAATTTTTTTTTCTTAATTGTAAATTTAAAGAATTTAGTAATATAACTTAATTCCAATTTGATACTACTCAGTATTTCTTTCGGTTTTTTCTTTTTGATTTTTTTTATTAGTATATACAATTATCTAACTTTTATCTTAAATTATATATAATATTGAATATTTTATCTATTGTTTTTATCAATTAGATTTTAGAAAATTATCAGATAGTATTGGATACTTTATCTATCGTTATAATTACTTAATTCTTAAAAAGGGTTGAATTTTTTAATAGTTGGGCTTTTTTGACTTTTTAAATATAATTGTTTCTTTTAGATTTTCTGAAAAGTTTTTTTTTTTATTATTTTCTAAAAAGTTTTTTTTTCATCATTTTTACCTTCATATTATTTCGCATTAGAGGTTTTATTTTGTGCATTGGATGGTTTTCTTACAAGGGATATATAACGAATTTCTTTTTGTTTTATAAATATCTAAATTATAACACGTTGGGCTTTTTTCTTTTCATTTTGATAAATATTTAAATTATGACACTTTAAATAAAATAAATGTATTCCCCGGAGTTAACAGTCAAAAGAAAAGGATAAAAAAAAAAATGAAATATACTAATTCATTTTCTTGTTTCTCAATGATATTTTGCTCTGCAAAAGCTTTATATATATATATATATATATATATATATATATATATATATATATATATATATATATATATATATATATATATATATATATATATATATATATATATATATATATATATATATATATATATATATATATATATATATATATATATATATATATATATTGAGCACTCAGTTCAGATAATTCCGTGAGTAGAGTGTCCGCAAATGGTCTGGGAGACCGGGGCTCAATCCCTGGTCGAGTCATACCAAAGACTAAAAATAAATGGTATTTGATGCCGCCTTGCTTAACTCAGCATTATAAGGTAAGAATCAAGGGTAAAGTGGAGCAATCCAGGGAATGGAGTAACGCCCTCCCCTACACCTCGGTGTGGTAGCTATTGAAAAGGGACACTTCGGGTCACCCTTGACTAAGGTCGCCAACAGAATTAATTAATATATATATATATATATATATATATATATATATCATCATGTCGTGCCGTTTGCACGGATATCCCTGACCTTCTATCGCGACTTCTCCCTATCATTCATCGCTTCTGGCAGGTCTTCAGGGCTACATCCCATGTCCTCACATAGCTGCTGTATGTATGTTCGAGCTGGTCGTCCTACTTTTGTTTGGCCATATACGGGGGTCCATAGGAGTACATCACTGATGAGTTCGTCCTTGCTTCTCCAGCAGTGTCCTGCGTGTCTGGTTCGTCTAACTTGGATAGTTTTCATGACGGGAGGCAGGTGGCCGTATAATTGGTGCCTTGTGGGGTGTTGCCGCCAGGACTTGTTCAGTATTGCTCGCACCATTCTTGTGTAATTGCCGTCTAGCTTCTTCTTCAGCCGTTTTGTTAGCGTCCAAGTAGTGCATTCATATAGCAGTATCGATACGACCGCTGCCTGAAAGAAACTGTGTTTCATTTTATCGGTCAGGTCTGATTTCCATATGATCGAGAGCCTGTCCATGCTTTCGTTAGCCGTGTGTCGTGTCTTTTTTAGTTGATGAGACGCTGCTTCCTAGGGAGGTGATTTTGTCTACTAGTTTCCGAGAGGTTCCGTCTAGTGTGGAAATGTCGCCTGTTTGGTTATAACACATATATTCAGTTTTGTGTGCATTGACATGGAGGTCAATGCCCGCGGCGGCTCGTTCCAAACTATGCAGTAGTGTTTCGACTTGGTTAGGTGTATTCGCCAGTAACGCTATGTCATCGGCGTAGTCGGCGTCGGTAATTGTTTTTGCGGGGTACCTTCTGCTTCTTTTCTTTGTCAGCTCGAAGCCATTTTCTCTGATTTTGTCGATCGAAGTTCTAAGCACGTAGTCTAAACAGATGATAAAGAGGTATGGGGCTAGCGTGTCCCCTTGTAGTACTCCTGCTACAATGTCGAAGTATTCTGTGTCTCCATCCGGTGAACGTACTTTCACTTTGGTGTTTCTGTAGAGGATTGTTATTGCTGCTACGGTTTCTTATCACCTACAGATATCAATAAACGTCCAAGATTCATCATATTCTACAAAAATTTAAAACAGAAAACCTTATCGTCACATATAATAGTACACCTCAAAAAACACTATTATGTAGTGCTAAGGTGTATCAATTCCCTTGCCCACTGGGAGATTGCATCTTCAACACTTAATGGATACATCGGTCATACACCCACAATCTTCTCCAGCAGACTAACTTGCCATTTATCAAACGCTAGTCCATCCGTATACACATCAATAAACATATCATACAAAAATACAACACCCTTACAAATATTCGAACAATTTTGTGGATAACACAAAAATCGTATGTAAAACAAACTGTAAAAAAAGAATTAGAAGCCATTCTTATAAAGAATATATACACCACACTTTTAACAATATCCCTTTTAGTTTAGAAGCTGGAATATCTAAATGCATCTGACACAAGTGCACAGTCCTACAGCTTCGGTGATTCATAGTCACATGATCCTGATCTGTGATTTCTATACATCCATACCAACGGACTACGTTTTCAAATATGACGTCAACTGCAGGCGATGAATGCTCTCATTCAAAAAATTCATTGATCATAGAAAACATCTTTAAATCTTTAGCGTGGTCGTACCTAAATCTTCGACAATGACATGTACTCGGTTCATAATAGAGATTTCGGAAAAGATGTTTTTTTAACAGCCTTCATCCATAATTGCAACATTTCGCTCGCCAACATGAAAAGGTAAAAAAAAACCCTTGTCTGTCATCTTTGATAAAAAAAAAAACATACATGCCACACACACACACACACACACACACACACACACACACACACACACACACACAATGTAGGAAGAAATAAATGAGTTGAATATGACAGAAAGTACACAGAAAAGGTTTTAAAAAATCAAACTTTTTCCGTTTTACCTTATATATATATATATATATATATATATATATATATATATATATATATATATATATATATATATATATATATATATATATAGCAATAAACAAGTGTTTGAAATAAAATAAAAGTGCTCAGATGCTAACAAGCAGAGCAGTATAAAAACTAAAAAGAATTACTCACTTTCTTATTCCTATTATAAAAAAAAAAAGTTTTGTGTGCCAAATGACAACATTGCCAGACATGAGGAGACTGGATACAGTGACAAGATCGACAGCTTATATAAGAATAGCTATACGCCAGGCTGCAAGTCTTAAAAAAGTGTGGCATTATCAGTAGTGACTGTAACGATTCGTGTTGAGCCCTAGTAACCCAGCTGTCAAGTCTATTTCGAACCGACAAGCAATGTCTCAGAAGAGAACACTTGTTCGTTCTTGACTTGTTGTAAATCGTGACTCAATATGACAAATTTCTCTTAAGAATAAAAAAAAATCCCGAGTAGTTTTAATTTGTTATTTTTTAAGAACCATAGCTTTCTTACAACTTCATCACTTAAAATGTTGACTTTAATAAATTTACTGTTCATAATCATAAGAAAAGTAGTTACTGTTCCCGCAGGCAAATCCATTCCATTCCGTTCATCGTCTAATAATTTGAGTCGGACGAACAAATTTCTGACGAAACTATAAAGAATAATCTTTTAAATTTGTAATGGTTTTTAACAATCATGTCATTGTGGCTTAGAATACGCTGTAGAAAAACAAGACTCTTCTAAAAGGGAATGTTTTGGGGTAGGCCACTAAACTGGTGAGGCTCCAGTTCTGGAGACGTGGAGTACCCATTATCATTACTCCCAGATCCATTCTGACCTAAACATCTATGAGTTAAGTCAATGATATTTATCCCTACCTTTCACCAGGTAGGATTTGACACAAGGTCTTTTTTATAGCGGGGGATTGGGGGGGGGGTCGCACACAAGTCTCGACTTGTGTATTGCTGGTTAATGCTGGTCATGGGTTCACTAGGTGCAATGAGAACTATGTTAGTCATTTCAGTTGATATGTTTAAAAATTATTTCTATTCAATAGGAATGTGTGAAAAATGACTCTGAAGAAACAGCATAAAAAATGTAATTATGAATACACAATGAAGACGATTCCCTAAAAGTTAGGCATAAAATAACCCTAGATTGGTAGACATACCGTTAAAAATCAATCAACCAATAATGGTTTTAATTAACTATTTTTTAATGTACATAGCTCTGTCATAATTTCATAACTTAAAATGGTTTAAATAATTTTTGTGTTCCATATTAATGTCATATGAACAAAGTTTAATTTACTAAGTTCAAGATACTTGAATTTAGCCAGAGTCTGTTGAAATGAACAGACTTCAAACCAAACACTGAATGATAAACAACGTTTATTAAGCAGTTATAAATGTAAATAATTTTCCTGTTTTCATTTTTTAAATTTAAATCATTTCATTTTCTACCGGCCACCAGGCAGGACCATTTGGCATTCGCGCCGGGTGAAAATTGATCGCCTGGTCTCGATAGGAAAAGGGTTCGCAGGGTTGAGTTTATTGCTCGGCACCTGAGGCACGTCAAAAGGGGAATGCCGACAAGACCAAACTTTTTGGGGGTTCGCTACATATGGATCTCGATTCGTGTGGGGCTCCTCGCTATAAAACGACCTTGTGTCGTATATTAACTTGGTGGGAAGTTAGTTAAATCTCTTCTTGTATTTAATCAAATCAGTGACGATTTTTGTGGGAATAAGAATTGTTTAATATTTTGAGCATTATTTCACCTAAGTAAAATAAACACACACACACACACACACACACACACACACACACACACACACACACACACTAAAAACACATTTCAAGTCACAACATAATAAATTATAATTCTAATCACATTCAATCATTAAAATATCATTTATTTTACTATAAGTTAAATGAAATTGAAATATAGCTTATATAATAATAAATTAACTAGTAGTACTAATTATTATTTCATAGTCAAGACAACACAAACAAAATATGATGATAAATACTAAATATCACTAAAATAAAAGATAAAAAAAACATTTATTCATTCAAATTCTAAAAAAATAGTAATGTAGACACTAACAACGTGCCCGCCGTGGACCTTTTGCACTAAAACAAATCACTACCCCAATTGAAAAAAAAAAATCACCAAAAATCAGGGATTTACCAGATTTTAAGAGTTTATTTATTAATGAATAGTTATATAATAAATCAGTTATTTGATTTAAAAAAAGCTTATAGATTTTTTCAAGTCACTTAACTCAACCCCCCGTCATGACGTATATTTCTGTATATAATAAAAAGACAAGTTAGATATGCATGAAATTTAGGAAAAAAATCAAATTAGAAGCTGCTAGAAGAAAATAGTACTCCATGTTGGCTAGAGTAAGATTTAGCAGAGATGTAGGTTTTTTGCTGCAACTGTGATGGGATGGGATTTATCCTCCGTCCCACCCACCCTGATGAGTATGCCACAAGGCCTTTTTAGAGGTGGGTCCGGACGCAGGGCCGGAGCCCACATCGCCTGGCATTTCCAAAAATGCCTCGGCATTGCTACAATTGTGATAATATTTGTCACTGCCTCCCACCAGACAGGACTTGACACAAGATTGCTACAATTGTGGTAATTTACTAAGCTTTTTGCTTAGATGTGGCACAAGGCCATATGAAAGGGGCACCCAATGAGACTCGAACTCACTCGTGTAGGTTTGCTAGTCGAGTTTGCTAACCATTACACCACCAGAGGCGCCTAGATTGCTACAATTGTGATTTGTCTGTGAGTTGAGCAGATTACTTATATACAAGAAGACCATTCCATTCCGAATAACAGGTAAGTAAAGGAAGGACTAAATAATTTACATAATAATACAACACTTCCCCTCCCACAAAGATTTCTTGCCGTGCTGGAACAATCTTTGAAACTAGCAGGGATTTTCTTTTCGCGTTTTGATCTTCGAGGTTCTGTTTTATGATCTCTGATTTGTTCAGAAGGGCCTGTAGTTCCATTAAGCTCGATTAGCGACTGTGCTTCGTACAGAGGCTTTTTAGCGGACTGTCTGGCATCCATGTAGCATCTTTGATACTATCTTTTAAAGAATTGGGAGTATGCTTTTCCACAAGCGTCGGCGGGAACTCGACGAATACTCGGCGAATGGCGACGATCAGGCTGGCTATGGTGTTGTGGGAGGTCATGTTGGTGATGTTCTCGACGTATGACCAAACAAAGTAGTCCAGCGGGTTCAGGTCGGGGGAGGAGGGGGGCAATGAGAGAATGGTACAAAGTCGTAGCACTCCTTCTGAAGCCAAGCCTGGGTCTCTTTGGACTTGTGGGCCGACGCCGAGTCCTGCTGACACACCCAGGGTCTGCCACCAGCCACCTGATTGCACCAGGGAATCACCACACCGCACATCCAGGTACACTTTGGTGTTGACTTTCAAGCCAACTTCGAAGATGTGAGGTGGCATGATGTGGCCCTCACTTGAAACCACACCAAAGACCATAACCGTACCCGGAAACTTTGTTTTCATCACCCTGGGCACGACCCTGTTATTCGTGGCAATCCAGATTTGCATTTTGAGGGTGCTGGCAATGGTCCTGTTGTCATAACTTGAATCGGTAGAGAGCATGAGTTGTACAGCGGCGCATCTCCGATCTCGCTCGTTGAACATTGTGTCTCTTTCAGACATGATAGAAGGCTCCTATCGTTTTTGGGATTTGTATACAACTGGCCAACTAGTAGATAGTCTGCAACAAAAAAAAAAAAAGAAAACTGGTTTTCATTAAACGGAAATGGAGTTATGTTGTCTTTTCTAGGGCGACAATTTTATCGTTCCACCCTGTATTATGCTCTTATAGCGGTTAAATGTAATATTATATTTTTGCAGTATCATAGAAGGCTTGAAGATTTTTATCTTGCTCCCCCTTCATTGTTCCACATATAGTGATATGAACATATGCGAATGAGTCAGAGAGTTTTTCCTCCTGAATTATCCTGTCAATCATCCTCTGGAATACACTAACACCATTAGTAACACCAAACAGGACACATTTAAACTGGTAAAGTTTCCGCAGTGCTTCAAAGGCTGTATATTTTTTGTCACCATCTTGAATTGGTTATTGATGATAAGCACTCTTCAAACCAGAGTCAATAAATATTTGTACTGGGCAATGTTGTTTATCATAACTGTAATATCAGGCATTGGATAAGCATCCAATTCAGTGTATAGATTTATTGTATCGCTGTTAGTCCACTACCAAACATTTCTTGTGATTCTCACCCGAGACAACCAAGAGCTGAGCTTGCCATGAGAAAACAGATGGTTCAATAATTCCCTCCCGAGTATACGAGCCACCTCCTTACATATAAATCCGGCAGGTAAATACCGCCAGGACTTAGTTGCAATAGGCTTGATACCGCTATTTACATTTGTAAATAAAGGTAATGGAGCAATACGCATGGCAGGGAAGGTTTCACTGGATCTAACTGCTCCAACAATCAATTCATCTTTAGAGCCATAGAATTTTGGTGTTACTTTCTTGTGTTTTTCAAAAATATCTTTTCAAATGATAACATTGATAAACAAGCAGTCTAATACCTCCATCACCACACCTGAATATAAATGAGAGTCCAAATTCAAATCATCAACCACTTCCCCAATTACTTGTGCCTTGCAAGTTGGATAAGCCAGAGAAACACTTTTTGATCTCAGTGAAACAATCAATTTCAGTTTTTCTGCAGCATTTTTGTTAATGAATGTAGAACAGCTGCCTGAATCAATCATAGCTTTCAGAGAAGAGTTGTTAATTTTACAAGAAACATTTGCTATGTCGGCACCACCTAGACATGGCAGACTTGGAAAATTATTGTCTAAACTTGCAATACCGGCCAGTCTTTTTCCTCGGCATACTCTTGCCCAATGACCTTTCGTCTTGCATTTGTAACACACAGAGTCTTTTGTTGGGCACGGATGTCTGACATGCTTTTGGTTGCCACAGAAGTAACATTTGGAGCCATTCGAAGGATTCTTTGAAGTGGTAGCGGCAACATAATCGTAAGACAAAGTGGCTTCAATTGTAGCTATACTATAGCTATCATATGAAGAGGATTGCTTTTGGGCCTGCTCAAGTACCCTGGCTTGTTGATACGCATCTGCCAAACTTAATTCCCGGTTTTAAAGTCGTCTTTGTCTGCTGTATGCAGAACTGATACCATTGATGAAATTATCTCTCATATACTGTTCTTTATTCTAGTTGACGTCAACAGCTTCAAACTTATAGCCTTGTGCCATTTTTTCCAATCCATGCATGTAGGAATCTATAGATTGCATTTGCTCCTGTTTACTAGCGATCAGCAAATGCCTATTGTAGATTATATTCGTTGGTTTTATAAATGTTTCATCTAATTTCTCTATTGCAGAGTTGAAATTGTCTGCATCACATATCAGCTTGAGACACATTTGCAGAAACACTGTTAATGAGAGGATGGTGCTTCTTTCTATCTAACAAGGTAAGACTGTACCCTTCTGACGTAGTACCTTCCAGGTAATTCTCAAAGATTTTCATCCAGTGTTTGTATTCACTTTCTGCATTCAGAGTGTTTGGTTCTTCATCAAACCTAGATAGTCTCATTAACTTGTCCATATTTGAGGAGTAAGTAAGTTGTCTCCCTTTAGTCGAGGATGACCAGAAGGCTCACTTTTCAATAGCTACTACACCGAGGTGTAGGAGAGGGCGCTACTCCTTTCCCTGGATTGCTCCACTTTACCCTTGATACGTACCTTAAAATGCTGAGTGTTAAGCAATGAGGTATCAAGTACCATTTTTAAAGTCTTTGGTATGACACCACCTGGGATTGAACCCAGGTCTCCCAGACCATTGGCGAACACTCTACCCACTAGGCCAATGAGCCAGTATAGAAGTAAAGTTGACGACCGTAGTCGAGGGCGACCAGAAGGCTCCCTTTTCAATAGTTACTACACCGAAGTGTAAGGGAGGGCGCTACTCCTTCCCCTGGATTGCTCCACTTTACCCTTGATACGTACCTTATATTGCTGAATGTTAAGCAAGGAGGTATCAAGCACCATTTTTAAAGTCTTTGGTATGACTCGACCAGGTACTGAATCCAGGTCTCCCAGACCATTGGCGAACACTCTACCAACTAGACCAATGAGCTGGTGAGGAGTAATTGTGGTAAAAATTGTTGCCTGGAATAAAATTTAGCAATACTAATAGTCAGCTGGAATAAGATTTAGCCGTACTCCTGGTGGTAGAGATGTGGGCTTTTTGTCACAATTACTGCCTACAATTTGAGTAGATTACTTATATACACAAAGAAGACCATTCTAAATAACAAGTAAATAAAGGAAGGACTAAATAATTTACATAATAATGCAACACTCCAAATGTGAATATTAAATCTAAAAAAATTTTTTCAATGTTTAGACAGTTTTTGATATGATGATTTAATGGAAAATATTTTCTTTCAGATTATTAGGGGAAAAACTTCTGTATTGATATTTGTTCCAGTGAAAAAGTTTGAATTATATTTTGACTTGTTTTTCTCCAGTTACAGGCTAAATCTAAATCTGTAATTAAATAAAGAAAATTTCTACTAATCGATAAATATAAATTTTGAAACAATAAACAGGCAGCTGTTGCTTATTTTTATATTTTTCATCTATTTTTTAGAATATAAAAGATGATCGGCGAATAAAAGTATGTAACCCTACAGTAATACACATTTAAGTCATTTCCAGTTTTATCCCTAGTATTTGTGTATTCTAAGTAAAAATATAAGGAGAAAAAGCAAAATTTTGTTAGAAAAATAGATTTAAAATAATAAAACTTAATAATAAATTAAAATTAATTATTTTACTGAGTTTTTTAATTGCACAGTTAAAAACCATATTGATGTGCTTATTTCTTTTTCAAGATTAAATGCAAAAATAAACTATTGCTGACACTGATTTTCTATACTTTCAAAAGTTTTTTTCTTCTTTTGTGACTAAACTTCTGTTCTAATAATTTTTAGAAGGAAACTAAAGCACATCTTAATAATTGTATTGTAAAATAATGCAGAAAATATTTCATTGATTTTGATCAACTATTTGTATCTAAATACCATAGAAAGTGAGAGAGCTATCAATGTGTAAGTAATATTTTTACATAAATCAGTTTATTAATGTTTCTAGTAACTATTTCATTCCAAAAAACATTCTAATTTTCAGTGTCATTTGAGGCTGTATGAGATTAGACTCTGTGTGTGTGTGTGTGTGTGTGTGTGTGTGTGTGTGTGTGTGTGTGTGTGTGTGTGTGTGTGTGTGTGATATTTCAATCTCTTTCCCTCATTTTTAAGGCAAGAAGTCAAATGGACTATTCAGGTTAATTATTTTTCTGGTTCACTCACTTGTCTTTTCCTAAGCAGATATCAAGATGTAAGCAATGTTTGTGGATTCCAAAAAATCCATCTGTCATATGTCAATTGAAGGTTGAAGTTCATTACAAATACGCCTGGTCATTACCATCCTTTGGAATTAATCAAGAGTAATTTCCCTTACCCAAATTTTCTGGAATTAGCAAAACTTTTACATCCTAAACTTTTATTAAAAACTATTTTGCAAATTATATTTCATAGGCTTACTTCTAGTATTTTTGAAAAAATGAATAATGAAAATAAAAGCAATTTAAATACTCTACAAGCTATCAAATTGTAAGCCATTAGATCATGATAAAAAAGCACAAGTAAATTTATTTTCTTTTCTTAAATTTTTTGGAGAACTAGAGAAATGTTTTTTCTAATTTATTTCTATTCCACATTTAATAACACAAGTCAAATATATTGCTTAGTTGGGAGGATGTGCCGTTGATGTGCTGGAGAAAACTTTTGGATTTATTGAGACCAAGGCTGTAAAAGTTATCCGTATAGACTCCTTGGGAGTGAATAAAATTTTGATGAGAGTAAATAAAAGCATAGGAGTCCATAGGGAGTTAAAGTTTGGATTTATAAATCCCTTTATAACAGGAGAAAAAAAATCGCTAGATTATGTAGACAAGTAGCCAGATATTGAAAACTGTAGCAAAATATCCCAAACTTTGTACAACTGTTAAGCCTATTTTACTAGCTTTCTCAAGTTCTTATGAGGTGGACTCTGGATTTAACCATGTGCATTATTTAACTAGCAAGAAGGAGAAGCACCTTAAATATAGAACATGGGGATTTGTGGGTCAAACCCATAAACCGGCAACCCAATATTCATGATCTCCTCAGAACCCACCAAACCATCCTTCCCATTTTCTCTTGTATATTGTATTAAAACATTGATAAATTAGTTATGCTTTGTAATTTAATATTCAATTAATTTATGCGAGGATGAATGGAAATTAAATTTGATTACAAGGAGTGCATCAAGTAATAAGTTTGAGAAGCCATTGTAAAACCTTTTAATAACCCAACTGGAATTGTTCACTGCTTACATAACAAGTCAGATCAAAATCTTAACTGGTTCCATGCACCCACTTCCAGGATGAACAAAAGAGAAAAAAAAAATGAAAGGTCATAAAATATATTACACTCAATCAGAAACCATAGTGACTTTCAGCGAGTCAATTTCTGAGTAATTCTAGCCACTGAGATAAGTAAAGTAAGTATATTTGGTGACCTTAGTCAAGGGTGACCCAAAGGTTCCTTGATCAGTACCTTATAATGCAAGGAAGCATCAAGTACCATTTTTGAGTCTTTGGTATGACTAGACCTGGGACTGAATCCTGGTCTTCCAGACCATTGGCAAACACTCTACTCATTAGTCCAATGGCCCGGTTTAACAATATATATGAGGGCCTAATTAAATCCACCATTCAGAGGGAAAAGGATCCTAACAGCAGCAGCTTCAAAGTGATGTCAAACAATCACTAAGCAGCAGCATCAACTTTCAAAGGGTTGTTGAATGATCAGCAACCTCAACAAAGATGCTACCAACTACAATATTCAATAGCAACTAAGTACATTATAAAAAACCACCAACAAATATCATGATAGCTAATTACAATTTTCATATAGTACCACTACTTTTCATCCATGAGGATAGCTTTGGCATTAAATAACTTACAAAGGTTAATATGCCATTAAGCAAAAACAAAACAATATTTTACTTCTCACACTTTTCTGGTTAGTATGATTTATGGTACTCTAAGACAACTACACTCATACAAGGACTATCCTCACCTATTGGTACTAATAGTTCCCACAAGACCCTGATATAGACAGTTCCTTATCATTCAAGGATTTTACCATTAGGCAGAGAAATTAGAAAACATCTATCTTGGATGAAATAGAAATTAATGACTAACTGTACTCAAGATGGTTTTCACTAGGATCCCCTGAGGAATTTTCACCACAACTTGATTCACCTTAGGAATTGATTTGGAGTCAAACATTTATGCCCTTTGGCTATCTTGAGTGTCTGTTTTCTAATTTGACCATTTTGATTCAGTCTTTTTCAGGGCTGCCTTCAAAGACCTTTCAATTTTGTTATCTTGTAAATCTGTCAAAAGGAAGCCAAGTACATCTACATGCACTTGGAGGTATGTGGTGAAACAGTTATTGTTTTAAGAAATGGAGTCAGCAACCAGAGTTCAAGTCCAGGACAAGGTTGCTTTCACATTAATACTTGAGGGAAAGGTATGAAGTCAATTTGTTCTCTTCACAGCTATGGGTAAATAGCAAGACAAACTAAGATCTTAAGCCTCGTTTCAACAATCAGTTCAAGAAACAACAATACTCTGCTGAAAAACTAACCTTGTGTTACATCCTACCCATAGTAGAGGGGTTGGGTAAATAGATACATCACCATGTTGATATAGTGGTTACATACAACACATACATCACCAGTTGATATAGTGGTATAAACAGTAATTTTTTTAAAAATCTAGACATACTGGTATAAACATGGGCAACTTATCGAGAATGTTCAAGAAAGAAGATCAAGTATTATTTCAATATCCATAAAATATGGCTAAATATATATCAGTTACATCAAATATATTTTTAAAGTTCATAGGTATTAAGTGAAAAAAGTGTGTGTGTGGGTAATATATATATGCATTCTATAATAATGTAACAGTTAACAAGCAAGTCTTGCAGATCCACTGCTACTGAATAGTGAGTTTAATCTTCACTGGATGACCTATATTTATGGGATTGTGCCAAATCTAAACTATGCAAAGTTTTTTGAGGCACCTGTGGTGTAATAGTTATTGTCATTAGAAATGGACTCAGTGACCAGAGTTCAAATCCAGGATGAGGCTGTTTGTATTTCACATAATGTTAATACTTTTGGGAAAGGTATAAATCTAACTATTCTGCCTCCAGTTATCAGTAAATAGAAGGGCAGACTGGGATCTTTAACTTTGGTACGACAAATGTTTAAGAAGGAAAACTGAATTCACTGTTAATCTCTGCTTAAAAATTGATCTTGTGCCACATCTTACTCATTTAAAGTGGTTGAGTAAATACACACACACATATATACACATATCATATATATAAGATTATTATAATATCATATATAGATGCTACTGCAAACAGAAGAACAGTTTTGTGGCTAACAAAGTTTTCATCAGATGGTAACTCTTGGTTCATGTATAATGCCATTTTTAACAGATTTTTTTAATAATATACCAACCTTCATGTGTTATTTATGCATGGTTTCTGCTCTAATACATCATTACTACTAACCATAAGTGCACCAATGGCATCTTATGATATCACTAACTTTGTTGATTTTCTGTTTGTAATATAATGGCCAAGGGATTTTGGTTTATGCCTTTGGTTTAGTTAGGCTGAGAACCTTTCGGCTCAGTGCATGGGTTACTTAGGTGCAACATTAACACAGGTGTTCATGCGCACGTGCACAGAGCTGACGTGTCACTCAGAGATGTCACAATAGCCCGAGATGAGAAACGGGGTTACGGAGTGCAAATGACATCACGCACCGGATGTGCGTGAAGGATTTTGGGAGATTTTGAAAAAGTCAGTGAGTTGAGATGAGACCTGCCTCGAGGGATGACGGTTGTTTTTTACTTGCTCACGGAGACCTTTGTGGCGGGTGCCACATGTGTTGGGAGGGGGCAGATGAAAAAGCTAGAATAGAAAGATTGTGCCTCTCTCTCCTTATGTCGAAGAACCTTTAAACTCAAAGATAATAAAAAGTTTTGTACCTGAACAAAGAAGTCGTAAGTGTTTTTCGTGTTTCGAGATTCCTATGTTCTACGTTTATGGACATTCGATGTACGTTTCACACATAGCCATATCATGGCTATGGTACATGTTATATAATGGAAAACCCAGATCAAGATATTGCTACTTCATTTACTCCTTAGTAGAATTAACAACTTTCCAGTAATAAATTATAACTTGTAAAATTTTTCATGTTAGACTGCTAACCTGAAACCTGACTGCTGCAATAAAAAGACTAAAATGATATCATTTTTAACAAATTTTTAAATAATATACCAACTTCATGGGTTATTTAGGGCCAAAGCCTTTCTTTTAGAAGAACAATAGTGGTACTATTTTACCCATAGCTTGGAGGATAAAGAAGTTCATACCTTTCCCAAGGGTATTAGTCTAAAAGAGAATGCAATACTGTCACTTGAGTTTGAAACTGTCTACTACAATGTTGTAGTACAATGCATTAACAACAATATCACAAAGAGTCCTCCCTACAATTTTTAGCAGAATATTTTTTATTTACTTTACATTTAAGATACAAGTTTATAATAAAATTTAATCAGTTCTATTGCATTATTGATAGGCTTATTTAGATTGGCTGAATCATTGTAAATGCAACAAAAAATTATGCAAGACTGCATTTTCATCTTGTATTCTTACAATCAAACAGAAAAATAAAAAAGAGTCTGGTAATATCATAAGATACTAGTGGGGTCTTGTAGGCCAGTGGTAATGATGCTTTGGCCTAGAAACTAAGCCTGATCCCAAATTTATCATCTAATGAAGACTGTCATTAACATCACAGTATTTACTTGTTTTGGAAGCAGTATGGGTATATATCATTTCTTAAATTAATTTAAGTTCCACAAATTTTATTTGTTAAAAAAATATCCAAAAACTACTGGTTTTAAAGTCACCTAAGACTTTCCTTGCATTTTTTTTTTTGTTTTTTGCATTTTAATTCCCAAGGCCATCAACAATGTCTTTTCATTTCAACTTGTCATGTGTGAGTCTCCCCAAATATGACTATGTCCTTACATTCTAGATGTCAATTCAGGAAGTTTTTCTTTTTGATAGCATGATCATCACTGGATAAGCTAACTTGCAGCTTTTCCCAGTCCACATCATCCTGCACTACAAACTAACTCTACTCCCCTCAAGTCTTATTGGATTGGTATAGATATTGTAAATGTTTTTTGGAGCATGTTCATTTTTTGAAGAATAAGTTACTGACCTAATGTCCAACCATCTTTATGACATTTACAATGGGATGCAGTGGTTCTATTCTAACCTTGAAAACTGCATGGGTACTATCATACTTTACCCTACCAGTACCAAAAAATTAAAAAACAAAAAAAAACAAAAGCAATGCAAGACATCCTATAGAATACATAAGTATTCTAATAGAGGGAGTCAAAAAGTCTGCAAAATTTTGGTACATACTAGTTTATGACATATGTATCACTAGACCAAAGTAGTTCAAGCTGTGGGAGATAGCATGATAGTTGGTGCGCTAACACATTCTACATTACTGCACTCTGAGTACGATTCGAAAGCTGCACAGATAAATGTTCAACATAATTTAATTCAAGAATCAGTGTTTTACAAGTTCAAACTGGACAGAAGCACCCAATAACATTTGTTGTGCAAAAGATGAAAGCACATTTGATCACAGTACAGCAACAAGATGATTGAAGAAATTTCACTCAGATTGCAAGTTACTCAATGATCTGGCAAGGTGAGGTAAGCCTAAAAGTGTGAATTCTAAGGCCATGAAACAAACCTGATGGGTAGAACAGAGAGTATCAGGCGAGCTCGTCATCTCCAGTGTATTTCGTCACCTTCACAACCTCAGCAAAAGCATTCAGAGCTGCTGAATTGAGCCTAATGTTACCAAAATATAGCAAAACTTTTGACTCATTGCAGTATTAGAATATTAGGCAAAGTATATAAGGTAAGAATGAAATAAAATTTCCGTACTTGGTCAAAAAAAAAAAAAAAAAAAAAAGAAAATTTTTTTTTTTTTTATTATCAGACATTTTTATAGAATACACATTTTGCCAAAACATTTCAGCTGATTTATTCAAAAATCTTCATTTAAAGAATTTGTAAATAAAGAGAGATTTCATTCTTTGGTCATCAAAACATTGGTTTCAGTTTCTTTGTTTAAAGGCATATCAATCTTTGTGGGTTATTTAATGCCAAAGTCATCTTTGTAGAAAAACAATAGTGATGCTACTTATCCTATAGCTGGGGGATAATGGAGTTCATACCTTTCCTTGAGTATTAGTTTGAAAGTGAATGTAATAGCACGACTGAACTTGCTTACTTCACGGCTGAAGTCCAACACTTTAGCAATTAAACCACAGAGACTCCCCCTCAAAACATTGTGGTTTACACAACAAAAAAAGTTTAACTGTCTAGAAAGAAACCATGCCTTATAGTAATTACTATGTTATCTATAAATTGAAGAAGAGTCATTAATAACACGACTCTTTAACTTGTAGAAAATATAGTAATTAACATAAGGTATGAGACTCTTTCAATTTCCGAAATGAACACTAATAATCTTTTTCACATCATGATCTTAATGAATGCCAATAGGAGATGTGATCAAAAAATGTCAAGACTAGCTCTTTAATATTCATAAATTAAAAATTTAAATGAAGACATGTGCACAGCTGAACAACTTGTATAATTTTGATTACTAATTAAGTTAAGATTGATTGGTTTTATACTACATCAATCCTTGGTGTTATTTAATGCTAAAGTAAGATTTTTTGCAAGCAATTATATGATTTCTAGTGACTCAAGATAATACTCATTTTATACATTATTATATGGTTTCAAGATAATACTCATTTTATATATTATTATATGGTTTCAAGATAATAATCATTTTATACATTATTATATGGTTTCAAGATAATACTCATTTTATATATTATTATATGGTTTCAAGATAATACTCATTTTATACATTATTATATGGTTTCAAGATAATAATCATTTTATATATTATTATATGGTTTCAAGATAATAATCATTTTATACATTATTATATGGTTTCAAGATAATACTAATTTTATATATTATTATATGGTTTCAAGATAATAATTACTTTATACATTATTATATGGTTTCACCTATCTATGCTAATTTGATAATAATTATTTGTTAACACAGTTATATGGAGTCAAATAACCATATGTAATTTTGATGATTTACATAGTTACATAGTTTAAAGTATTTTTCTCTAATACTAATAATTATAGTTATATCAGTTTTGTGATTTGTTGATTTATTTACCCTATTATGTTAATTCATTATTTTCCAATGTTTTTGATTTATTTATTTCTTCATATTATTAATATTATTATTACTATTAGCTAATTTATTGTCATTTAGTGTGATTAGTCGTTAATTAAACTGATAACAACAAAAAAATAAATATTATTATTACTAATAATAATTAGAATAAAAACTCTGCCGAGAATTAAACATAACGGTAAAAAATCAACAAATCATCAAATTGATATAATATAAACATATAAATAAACTAGAATATCTTTGCAGAATGCCCCACAAACAATATTACCCTACCCAGCATACCCCACACATATAAAAGTGATACCTACCATGTGAGAGCCACTTGATCTGATGATCACATGGGGGGAAAAAAAGGCAGTCACTAAGTGTTATTGATGGTGTCTACACTATCCTAACTATATATATATTGCCCAATCGGCTAGGGCTGTAAGATACACCGACTGCACCTCTGCAGAGGAGTAAAACCCCTCTAACGAGTGTCCTGGATATGATATTAAACAATGGATTTCGCAATAATAACCGATAAAAATTGATATGCCATAAAACCCAAACAACCAATCAACTATATATATATATATATATATATATATATATATATATATATATATATATATTGCAAATGACTTGTTAACCTATAAAGTTCACATTGTAACAACAGTGGTCATATTGATGTTTTAATCAACAAAAAAGTGAAAGATTCTTATTAGTATTTCATGATTATCTTTTATATTCAGAATTTTGATGTTTAAAAATTCTGTTCTGAACACAGATTCTACAAATATATCATTCAGTCGCAAATTGGATTGGAAATTATTTTATTCTTTAAGAGCATTTCAAATATAAGTGCTTTAAGTGCCAGTTTTACTAGCTATTAGTTATATATATATATATATATAAAGAAAGAGAGACAAACAGACAGATAAAAATTATGAGAATTTTAGATATAGAAGACAGACATCTGTCTATGTATTCAGCCAACCCCTCAGGCAGGACGCGACGCAAGGTCAATTTTTCCTTCTCCTAGACTGGTTGCTTAACCAAAGCTAAAGGATTCAGTCTGTTCTACTCTCTACTCATAGTTAGGAGCAGGGAGAAGAGATGGATTCATGCCTTTACCAAAGACATTAGTACAATTGAAACCTTAACAGCCTTATCCAGGTTTGAACTATGATAATAATTGCTACTCAAAGTACACTGTGATGTATGCTTAGTTGGTTTCTTTGTTTAAAAGCATATCAAACTTCATAGGTTATTTAATGTCAAAGCTATTTTTAAAAAAGAACAGTGATTTGACTATTTAACCCATTGTTGGGGGAATAAGGATTTTCACGTATCTCCAGAGTATTAGTCCAAAAGTAAATGTAATGGCCAAGTGGAGTTCAGTCTCATTTATTTTAAGATCACAGTAGATACTATACCATGAGTAGTCCCACAAGATGTATATGAAGATAGATCTTTATTCACAAATGATAAACTTATCAAGATACCACTAAAATACAGCTACACATGAAGATAAGTTTTTTTAAATTAGGTTTTCTGTGTTAACACATTTTTTAATGTTAAATGTTTATAGCTGGATATAAAAACAAAACAATAACCCAAAAAACAATGGTTTCATTTTACAAAGTTATTTGTGAAACACAAGAACAAATCTCGAGTAGATGTTTTAATCTTCATGATTTTAAGATGAATGTCTTTTCAGATTTGGTAAGCACTAAATATACAAAGACCAAAACATCTTTTTTAGATTATGAGTAATAGTTCTAACCAACCCAATTTTGAATAACATAGTTTTTTTATCCTCATGTTTAGTTCAATTTTTCTGTCAACTTTTATTTATTTTTTCAGAGTTTATTTCTGCATGTTCATTAAACAGTTTTCTTGATTGGGGGCATATGGAATTCATTATTTTTAAGAATCAAACTCTTCTGTGTGTCTTCATGAATATTAACAGATGTCACCCTCAGCTGCCTGCCAACCAACCCCTAAAATACAATTAGCCAAAAATGTTCAAGCCTCTATAGGCTGGTCTGTCATCTGCCATCAAGGAATTCCTGAGGTTTTTTTTGTACCCAGAATTTCTGTTGTCCTGGATTACAAGAGAAAGTTGTTTATTTTGAGGACACCATATATCTTATTAAATGAGGGCTTAGTAAGGAATCCTTAGTTACAAAGAATGTGAAGGAACAATTTGTGGACTTTGGATATGAGTTATTTTTTACCATATTAGCTTACAAAGAGACTTTTCAGGTCAGAGGGTTTTCAAAATACAAAAACAGACACCTTAGGAATAAGAAATTCTGATTTTTTTTAACATACTAGCATAATACCTATAAAAAATGATAGGCTTATTTATGTATAGATCTGCTTGTCTATGGGTTTCAAGATGGTGGCTGTATGTAGTTATCCAACCTCTTTACCACAGGCAGGATGTGACACAAGGTAAATTTTTAAGCTGAATAAAGTTGGTTTCAATTCAGAGTTTTCCTTCTTAGACAAATGATAAACTTAACATGATACTGCTAAGGTACAGCAAGATATAATGATATGTTTTTTGATTAAGATTTTCTGTGTTTACACATTTACTGGTTACCTAAGGCTAAAATCAGTCTAGGGAAGAGAATAGATAGGTTCATGCCTTTCCCCAAAGGGCATTACCATAAAATAAAATGCAAACAGCTTTGACCAGGATTTGAACTTAGGCCAATAATTCCATTTCCTATTACATTAAGCATATATATATATATATATATATATATATATATATATAGTTGGTTGGTTCTGTAACATGTCAAGTCTTAATGGGATATTTAATGCCAAAATTAGTCTTTCTTTTGCAAGCATTTATATGGTTTCAAGTAACTAATGATAATACTAATCTTTTATGACCTATTATAGCTTCTAGTAACTATTTTTGATACAAATAATTTATATACAAAAAAATTGACTCATAGATGGTACCCAAACAGATATTACCACTTCAGGTCAAAATAGACCTGAGAGTAATGGCAATGAAGGGGAACTCCACACTCCTCTGAGCTCCAGAACTGAGACATCCCCACTGGATGCAGTTTAGGATATCCAATAGATGTCTAAACAAGCAACAAAAGTCATCAGCCTATTTCCACACACTTCAACTGGAATATCATTTGAGATCTTTTTCCATGGCACACACACACACACACACACACACACACATATATATATATATATATATATTTACACACACACACCCACACACTTGTATAGTACCCATGATTTATTACATAATTATTAGCATATGAATCAGTATATCTGCTTGTCAATGATTTTTTAAGATGGTGGCAATAAACAGGAGAATAATTTGTGAGAAATTGAAAAAGAAAGAAAGAGTCTGAAGAGATGCATCGAAGGGAGAAGACTGAAGTATAGAATGTTTATAGTGAGAGAAGAAAAAAGAAGAAAGCATTAAAGAGAGAGAGAGAGACAGACAGACAGACAAACAGACAGACAGAGAAATAGTAATGTAGTCTACCTTGTAGTATAGTAGTGTAGTCTACCTATTCAATTATTAACACATAAATCAACACTTCTGCTTGTCTATCCATTCAAGATGGTTGTACCAGTCATATTGGTAAGCAGGAGCATTAGTTAAATGAAACCCTTTTAAATCTAAACGGAAGAAAGGAAGATTGGGAAGAAGAAAGCAAAGAGAGAATAAGTAGGAAAGAAAGAGAAATAAAAAAAAGAAAGAATACAAAGTGATGTCAAAAAAGAAGACGACTGAAGTAAAGAAATTTATAGTAAGAGGAAAAAAAGTGAAAGAGTGAAAGATTAAATGCTGTTTTCTATATACGCATGAAAAAAAAAAAATTTATATGATTACTATTTTTTTTTTTCATTAGAAAAGAAACTAAATGATTTTTCATATATTTTACTCCATGTTAAATACCTCATGCAACCATATAATAGTATTTCTCATTACTTTATAGTGAAATTAGGTGGCATGACTGAAGAATCTAAGTCACTTTAGGTAGTTTGGAAAATAATAAACCAACACATATATAAAATAAATTATTTATTTCCAAAGAACTTAATAAGCAGATGCCTAAAATAGCAACAAAGGTCAGCAGCCTGTTTCAGCACACATAAACTGGAACATAGCATATTGTCTGAAAGCTTTTTCCATGACTTTTGAGATACATAGATGGATTGATCAAAGAATAGTGTAGACACAAAGTCAATGATGCCAGGTGATTATCAGTTTCTCGTCTATATGATTATCAGACCAATAGGTTTCCATGTGGTGGATATCCTTTTATATTGTGTGCTAGGATGTATGATGGGTTGGGTGATCTAGTTCACAGGACATTTTTATGATTATTTACGTGGCTACATCATATCAGTTTTGTCATTTGCTCACGTCTTTACTCTGTTAAATTTCTCCTTTTTTGACCAGTTCATTAGCATAATAGTTAAAATGTTGACTAATGGTCTGGGAGACTGAGGTTCAATCAGAGGTCAAATTATACCAAAGACTAAAAAAAAAAAGTACTTGATGCATCCTTGCTTAACATATGGATCAAGGGTAAGTCGAGTGATCCAGTGAAAAGAGTAGTGCCTTCCCCTACATCTTGGTGTAGTAGCTATTGAAAAGGGAGCCTTCAGGTCACTCTTGACAATGGTCGACTAACTTATTATTATTATTATGGTTCTTATTCTGTTTTATTTATTCATTCCTATTTAATATTTTCTATTTAAAAAAGATTGATACAATTATATATATATATATATACACACACACACACACGAGTGTTGTATATTGTAAATACTAAACATGTACCCACCCTTATGCAGTGAACAGCATTCAGGGATCTCATATCCTTTCACAAACAAAAATGGAATAATCTTCCATAAATACATACATTCTGACAGACAACTATGCAAAATTAGATCATCTGAAATTAGATTTAAGAAGATCAGTTTCAGATCTTATCAAAGATCAGTTCTGGAGTAAAGAAAATTAATTATTACAACTTCTGAAGCATGTTAACCAATATCAACAATGTTACATATAGTGTATGACTTCAATTTCCCAACAGAATTAAGATACAATCTAACGTTAGAATATCATGAGTGCTACAAAAAACAATTTTACTAACCTTTAGGAATATCGGTATAAATGCATATATATGTGTTATACGTGGTGCCTTCAATAAGTCTCCAGCCTTTTTTTGTACTGGCATTTAAAATTGTCGTAGACTCTTGAAAATTCAGTATGTTATTGCTATACATCTTATGAGATGACTGATCAGTTTTTTATGATTTCAGGTTCAAATCAACAGCTACAGCAGCAATTGGAATACACCCTACTAAAGCCTGACTGTCACAGCTAGTGAATTTCAAAAATGCAATTGAGATGTGAGGACACTTTAGAAGAACAATATGCAAAAAAATTGTGTTTTAAACTTGGAAAAAATGCCACAGAAACGTATGGAATGCTTCAGACTGCTTTTGGACTATCTTGCATGAATCTAGCATCAGTTTTTAGTGGCATAAAAGATTCAAGGAAGGCAGGGAGTCTGTGAGGGATGATGACAGGGGTGGGAGGAGTAAGGAAGTCAATATACCAGAGCTGCTTGGCCAAAGAGTTAGGGTTAGGATTACTATGTTGAGGTTTTAAGGGAGTTCAGGAAGAGATTTTGTTGGAAGAGGCCAGCACTCTTCAAATCAAGTCAGTGACATTTCCAGCAGGATAATGCACCAGTCCACAACGCCATCCTTGTCACAGACTATTTGACCAAGATCGGCATCAAGACAGTTCCTCACCCTCCCTCAGATCTTGCTCCCTGTAACTTTTGGTTATTCCCTAAGCTCAGAGGCTGTCGTTATAAGACAACTGAGGAGATGAAAAAGGCTGTAACAAAGGTCATTGTCATGCTCACACAAAAGGACTTCCATGAGGCCTTCTAGAAGTTGTTGGAATGGTACAACAAATGCTTTGCAGCTGGAGGAGATTAAGTCGAAGGGGACTAGAGTTTCCTGTGTGTACTATCAATAAAAGTGCCCATATGAAAAAAGTCTGGAAACTTATTTAATGATCCTCGTATTTTAAATATGTGCATATTATATTAGGAAGTATAAAAGGTTGTGTTTTTTCCGAATTTTAGTCCAAAGCTTATTTCAAGAGCATATCTATATTCTATTAATGAGCAATGTCCAAAAATAAGGTTAAAACAATTACTAATTCAATGCTTATTAGCATACAAACAAAAAAAATTCGGCATATATTACCAAACTACTATGCTACTTTCCCCATTGTTACCATAGTGATTGATACACTTGTCATATTGGTATACATATTAAGTATTATACAAATAAAACATTGTGTATATGTTACAAGCACTAATATGCTACTTTTCCTCAGAGTCACTATGTAATGTGATATGGTAGTTGAAGTTATAAAAAGAACAAGAGGTTAATTTCTGGGGAAAGAGAGAGAGAGAAGAAAAAAATAATAAGAAAAAGCAGATAGACATGCTATAGGGAGTCAGGCCAAAGCACTATTTGTAGGTCAGCCAAATCTTTTGTGCAGGTGTAGAACCAGTGGAAACTTCCCTCCAACGCCAGGTGAAAGTAAGTGGTCAACTCGGGTTGGAAATTTAGTTAGCAGTCAGACACAAAGAGGTAAAGACGCAAGTGAACACTAGCCAGGACAATGTGAAGAGAGTCAAAAAGTTGGAGCCTGGACAGACAGGAGTGACAGACCCAACAAGGAAGCATGTGGAAGAAATAAAAGATGAAATGTGGAAGAAAATTTGAAGTCTATGACTTCTCTCTCTCTCTCTCTTCTCATGACATGTGGTTTTCCTATGTCCAGCTAACGCTGTCAAATCAGCTTTCATACTCTCTTTCTTTCTCCTGACCACTACTTATAAAGATTGGTTGATTGGTTGTTTGGGTTTTATGGCATATCCACCTTATTTAACGCCAAATCCATTTTTATACAAATAATCAGTTCTATTTTAAGCAATTCAGTTTAGTGTGAATATACAGTTTAATTGTCAAAAACATTTCTATTTCAAGCTATTCAATTTGTTCAAACAATTCTAAATCAGCCAATTCAGTTTAGTATAAGTATAGATTTTGTTTACACACAGTTAAAACTCAAAACAGTTCTATATTAAACAATTCAGTTTAGTACAAGTACAGTTTCAATGTCAAAAACAGTTCCATTGCAAACAATTCAGTTTAGTATAATTATACAGTTTAATTGTCAAAAACATTTCTATTTCAAGCTATTCAGTTTAGTCAAACAATTCTAATTCAAATAATTCAGTTTAGCATAAGTATGCAGTTATGGTCTATTTAACACATAGATAGGGCCCTATCAGGTGCTACCACTCCAGGAACTGGGAGCGATGGCAATGGAGGGTTACTCCACATTCTCCAAAGCTCTAGCATTACTGGGACCTCATCATCAGACTGTTTAGTGTCATATCCAGGACACTTGTTGGGGAGGGGTTTTACCCCTCTGCAGAGAAGCAGTCAGTGTATTCTACAGCCCCAGCTGACTGTGCAATACTTACAAAGGGTAGTTGCAAATAAACTTTCGTGTTAGTGAACTAAAACAGTATTTTGTGTGTTCGTCAACTTACATGGCAATACACACATTAACCTGTTCTAGCATGTGGTGGTACAACCATACATTTGGTGTGTAACTTTACAACATTCTTTTTGGTACCATTATGGTACAACCATAGTGATTGATGCACTTGTCAAATTGGTATACACATTAAGTACTATTCATATGAAACATTGTTCATATGTTACCAGCACTACTAAGCTACTTTTCCACATAGTCACCATAGTGATTGATGCACTTGTCCTATTGGTATACATATTAAGTACTATACAAAAACATGTTCATCTGTTACCAGCACCATGATGCTACTTTTTTGGACATTAAGCACTTTGGGGTGTGTTCTTTTTTTAGATGTGAGTGAGTGAGTGAGTGATGTGTATGTGGCCAATAGGAAGTCTGGAAAGTATCACCTCTTCTGTTCTGTTTCTTCTGTAACTTGCTGACCACTCACCAGTGGTATCTTGTATATGGTGGAGTTTGTTGTGTATCTGATTGTCATGATTTTTGCCATTTGATATGTATGAATCTGTTAATAGTTGATTTTAGATCAGTGTATGGAATTTTTGTATTGGATATGATTGTCAGAAATGCCTTTTTTGCAGTTTTATCTGAAATAGAGTGCTTAGATGTTAAATGTAGCATAGCAAAAGTATACTCCAAGATTTCCTTCTCCTAGACTGGTTGCCCAACCAAGGATAAAGAATCCAGTTTGCCCTACTATTTTCACATAGCTGTCTCGTAATTAATGTAACTGAAGAAATAAAAAGTAATTAGTGCCATACCAACCTTTGGTAACTCTTTAGAGTCTCCTGAAAAAATTGCATTTATTATATTTGTTTGATAACTAAAAGTAAGGTAGGTTTCCAAAATCTCTAGGGAAACAGGGAGGGGGAGTCTCCATGCTGTAGTGGCCAATGTGCTGGAAAAGATAAGGCAAAGAAGGAAAAAAAGAAGAAAAAGGGAAAAAGAAAAAGCAAGAAAGAAGAAAATGCAAAACAGTAAAAATAAAACAAAAAAGTAAAACAAGGAGAAAAAAAAACAAATTATAAAGAAAGAACAAGGAAGAAGAAAGAATTGTAAGCAAATGCAGAAAAGAAATAAAAGTTAAAACAAAAAACAAAAGAAAGAAAGAAAGAAAGAAAGAAAGAAAGACAAATTTTTTCCTTTTATTTGTTTAGTGAGGAATGTATTGCAAAAGTTATTTGCTTTGAATGTCAAAGTCAATCTAGTTTATTCATTACTAAGTTAAATTAGTAGCCAGAGTTGAAAAATAAATAAATAAAGACAAATTATTAGAAATTAGATCCCAAGGACATTGTTGCACAGTTGGAAGTCAATAAGGAGAACATTTGTCCTAAAATGTAAAAATAATGTTAATGACTATTTAATTAGAAAATCTCTTTAATTTGCTGAAGACAGATTGTAATGGCCATGATAAAAATATGCTCTTATTATTATTTATAAAAAAAATTCAAAGATATGTTTAAATTTCTATGAAGAGATAAGGTTTTTAAAAAGGATGTAAAATACCTATATTTATAAGTGGAGTTCTTTAATTACCAGTTTTTGTTGTTATGGTAACACAATGTTAGCTCACTTCGTGTGACTCAATGTAACCATAAGAATGGATTTTCTCATCCCTCAAATATTACACACACACATTATATATATATATATATATATATATATATATATATATATATATAAAAGTAAAGTTGGCGACCGTAGTCGAGGGCGACCAGAAGACTCCCTTTTCAATAGCTACTACACCAAGGTGTAGGGGAGGGCACAATGCCTTTCCCTGGATTACTGCACTTTACCCTTGATATGTACCTTATATTGCTAAGTGTTAAGCAAGGAGGTATCAAGTACCATTTTTAAAGTCTTTGGTATGACACAACCTGGGATTGAACCCAGGTCTCCCGGACCACAGACCATTAGGTGAACACTGTACCCACTAGGCCAAGGAGCCGGTATATATATATATTGTAACAGTATTGGTTGTTACTGTTTCACTTTGTGGGTTTGTGGTGAACCAAATGTGATATAATTTGGAAAGTGCTCAATATCTGCGATAGAGTTATTATATAATAATAACAAGTAAATATATATTAGATTTTATATATTATATTTGATAAGCTTCCATGCTCTTAAATATATATACAATCTAATATATATTTACTTATATATATATATATATATATATATATATATATATAGGTGTGCATGTGTATGTATTTATACACCCAATCCACTATGAGCAAGATATGATAGAAGGTCAATTTTTAAGTAGAGTAAAACAGGTTTGAATTCAGTCTTCCTTTTCCTCGACTGGTTGCATAGCCAAGGATGAAAAACACAGACTGCCCTACTATTTACTCACAGCTGGGGAAGAGAATAAATGGATTCATGCCTTTCCCAAGAACATTAGTGTGAAGTGAAATGCAATCAAATTCGGGATTTGAACTTGGGTTGCTGATTTGATTTAAGATGCTAGTGACACTAAACATATTTGTGTGTATATATATATATATATATATATATATATATATTGTACTGCTCTTAAGTATTTGAAAAAAATAGACAATTTGCATTTCTTGGTTCTGAGAGTTAAAAACAAGAATTATGCTAAAAGAACCCAATTTTATACCAATCAACATAACAAAGCAAGTACAGAGATATTTTTTCAGAAAAGAATTAAATTGTCAAATAAAAAAAAAAGAGTAAGTTTTTTTCTAACCTTCTTAAAAATTCAATAAAGGAGATTGAAAAGGTGAATACACTTTGCTATTTGGCACTCTGGAGATACCATGACCCCAGCAAAATTAAGGATCCAATACTGGATTACTATAAAAATGTCAAGCAGAGAGTGACTTCATGTTCAATAAAATCATAGTGTTAGTTTGAGAATGATAATTGAGACTGGCTGTAAATTCATGGGCAGGGGCACTGGTTATTCAGTTTGGTTTCAGTTTCTTTGTTTTTAATGGAATATCAACTTTCATGGGTTATTTAAAAGAACCTTGTAAAAGGTTTATTTAAAAGAATAAACTTGTAAAAGAATAGTGGTCACATTGGTCCTGATGAAAACCATTACAAATGGGATGAGTTTGAATTGATTCTTAAAAATTGTTTCAAAAATTAGGGCTAGTCTTAAATTTCTCTCTCTCTCTCTCTCTCTCTATATATATATATATATATATATATATATATTAGTTTGTTTGTTATATTTGTGAATAAGGAGTGATCAATTGGGGATAAAGCATATAAATCTAAGTTAGAATCAGATAGATACAGATTCCACTGGACTTGGTGACTGTCAATTTCTCACCAATGCAATAATTGGACTAGATCTTGCATAGGCTAGAAACTGATACCTGACCCTGTGTCTATGCTATAATGATAATATATATATATATATATATATATATATAGTGGGTTGAGTATTTGCCAATGGTCTGGTAGACCTGGGTTCAATCCCAGGTTGCGTCATACCAAAGACTTTAAAAATGGTACTTGATACCTCCTTGCTTAACACTCAGCAATATGAGGTACATATCAAGAGTAATGTGCAGCAATCCAGGGAAAGGAGTAGTGCCCTCTGCTACACTTCGGTGTCATAGCTATTGAAAAGGGAGCCTTCTGGTCACCCTCAACAACGGTCGCCAACTTTACTTTATATATATATCCCTGCAGTACCTGAATGTCTAGAGTAAACTGAGGTGGTTATACAGCTCTTGAAAGAAACAAAAGATGGCTGGGCAAGCTAGTCATTCTGTGATTTGAACTATACCACAAACACCAAAGATACCATATTTACCAACCCCTCTACTCGGGCAGGATATGACACAAGGTCAATTTTCAGCGGAGTTTAACAGGTTTGAATTCAGAGTTTTCCTTCTCCTAGACTAGTTGCCTTACCAAGGCTGAAGAACCTAGTCTACCCTACTATTTAACCATAGCTGGAGGGAGAATAATTGGATTCATACCTTTCCCAAGGGTATTAGTGCTATGTGAAATGCAATCAGTCTCATTCAGGATTTGAACTTGTATCGCTGTGTCCATTTCCTACGACGATAACCATTACACCACGGGAACCTTGCCCAACTATATAACACTTAGATATACTAGCACATGATCTTGACTAGGGTTTTGTAGCCCCTGCTAATATATAATGTCTCATAAGACAACAGCTATCAGCAAACTTGAGCAGTGCTGTTCTACGTATATGAGATCAATTCACTTCAGCTCTTCTTTAGTAGGAATTTGTAGTAACTAGAACATGAGAGGCCATGCAGTACAGAGACTCTGGGAACCCCAAAATTGCATAAGTTGATGTTGAGATCCATACTGTCAAACAATAGAGGGCAGTCAGGGAATTGATGGTGGCCAAGAGTCCTTGTTAACAGCGTGGCAATAGAGTTATCATGCTTGAGTTACTTTGTGAGCCAAAAGAAAGAGCATCACCTCTTAGAAAAGGGGTGTGAAGGTACTGAGAGGGTATGGATCAGGAAGATGGTGAGGTTCATTCAAAAAGGAGATTGAACAAAGTGGCAGAATTTAAATTGATGTAAAGATAACACAGTCAAATTTTTAGCAGGCTGACTTTTACCACAGAATTTTTCATCCAAGCTGTACATGATACATTGCCAAATCCAAACATGAGGTATACATGAAACATCTTCTGGCCTTCTGTGTACAGGAAGAGACTCTTTCCAGTATCTCCTCAGTAGATGTTCCAAGGCTTTCAGCAATGGATACTATTGTTGGTGCCATAATTAGGTATTCAGGACAGTAGCAGGAGTTATTGTGACAGCCATAAAATCTAGCAAGTACCACCCATGGAAGATTATAAATGGTATAAAAGGATGGGTGCATTAAAACACAAAATCTGCAGAAACAGCCAATAAGTAGTATTAGATAAAGAGGATAAGCCCATAGATTATTGCTGCAGGGAAGAAAACTTTGACATGATCATCTCAGCAGTCACTTGCACAAGGGGTCAGATGTTAAAAGACCTAAAATCCCGAATAAAACCAGGAACATCACTGATGATTGGCCCCAGTTCATCAATAAGATGTGTCTTTAGGAAAGTTTTTTTAGGTTGTCTATATGACATCTGCAAAGAGCTAAGATGACATCTGGGAATAGGTCAGATTAAAACTAAGAATAGTTAGGTGATTGTTGGAGAAGCTGTGGGCAATACAAAAAAGACAGCAACTGGAGCAAGTTGAATAGGCACTCCAGCTTGCATCTTGTGAGAAAGAAACCAATTTTAAGCTATGAATGAACAATCAGAGCTATACCTCTAAGGTATCCCAAGAGAGGAGGAAGATGAGATTCCTAAAAGGACAGATTTTAGGAGACTGATACATAATAATGGCCAAAAGACAATGCAAATAAAATACATATGTGGTGAGTATTGTAAGAATCTTCATGGTCTCAAAATACGACAAGCAAGAATTACATATTTGGACAAAATGAAACAGGAGCAACCCACAGGTTAAACACAGGATTTACCTGATAGGGACCAGTCCCTCAAGCACCTGTACTCTAGATTTCATACAGAATAGTTAATAAGAAGAAAAATGGTTGTCTGCAAACAACAAAAGTTAATGGCAGCTGTTTCAGAATGACATGTGCAAGGTATTCAAGATAACAGCCTAAAGTTGGCACTGACAATTACAGGCTACGACAGTTATTAGAGTTAGAGGTACATCAGAGAGATTCAATTACTCAGAATAATGCATAAGCAACTTTATTGAACAAACTGCAGAGCCAAAAAATACAATAATTGTAGCAGGATTTGATGAATCTAAGAAAACCATACAACATGGCCAGTAGTGCAGAATGCCAGCCACAACCAAAGCTGCAGAACAGTTTTAAAAAAGTTCTCAGGTCTCATCAGAAAGCAGAATAGCACAGAAGATAAAGGAAGGAAGGGGCCAAAAGCATGACATCCTTCATCACCAACCTCTTCAGCTTTTGTAAGAAGCTCCTTAAAGATAAGCAGAGTAGGCATCATGAGTGCTCAACAGATAAAGTCATCATCTTTCACAATAATTTGAGTTATCCAATAAGATATCAGCCACAACAAAGCATAGTCATTGGTACAATCTCTTAAGTAGAATGTTTGCCAATGGTCCAGGAGACCTGGGTTCAATCTCAGGTCGCGTCATACCAAAGACTTTAAAAATGGAACTTGATACCTCTTTGCTTAACACTCAGCAATATAAGGTACATATCAAGGGTAAAGTAAAGCGCTCTCCTCTACACCTCTATGTAGTAGCTATTGAAAAGGGAGTCTTCTGGTTGCCCTCGACTACAGTCGCCAACTTTATTTTTATGAAGGTTTCCTCATTTTCTCAGAGGATGTTATCCTTAATATCAATGAACTAACTTGACATGAAATACTGTCAATTATTTTTTTTATTTTAATTTCAGTCACTTTTATAGTAGTTTTTCAGATAAAGAACAGATTTCATGCTTGTTCAAATATTTATGAGTAGTAATTTTTAAGCATTACCTTACAGAAAGTACTGGTCATAAGCATTTGAATAAACATGAAATCTGTGATTGAAGAGGCTATTAAGTTTCAGAATCAATCAAAAAATTGTGAAGGTAAACTCACACAGCTATTTGGAAGAGTCACTGAACTAGTATATTTATTTAGAGCTCTCCTTGCTCAAAATCCCCAATACCTCTGCAATCTTAGGAATCACAACCAGATTTTTTGTTTGTTCAAAACCTAGTCACACTTACACATATGCACATATACTTTTACTACAGACTTTAACAGGTGATCTGGTTGTCATAAAATGAATTCTTAGCACACCAGCTCTCCACATGAAGAAAATGTTGAAATTCCTCTCCTAACAAAATAACTCTCCATCAACTTGCTACAGTCGTGGAATAATAAATAACAATTACTTTAGAATAAGAATTTAATGTAAAAAAGAAAAATGCTTATATTTTAATGATGAAAACAACACTAAGGATACAAAATAGAAAAAGGATTACATCCCAAGGGTAGGAAAGATAGTCATGTGGTTTTACTGTTACTTTGCAAGTGGGGTCAGAGACATCTCTACTGTTCCAAGAGCATAGGCAAGAAGAGGTCAAGAATGTGTTTTTGGAACTGTCATTTGATCCCTACAGGGCCCCAATCAGAGATATGAATGATCAAAGAGAGATAATTATTTATTGTATCCCTACAATAGTAATAGCAGTAGACATGACTCCTTGAAATCCAGAATTACTGGCAGAAAATACAATCTTCTCTGACTACTACAAAACAAGCAAGCCCAGTCATTGTCCCAAGTAATCATCAGAGAGTTATTTGGAACTTTCTATTCTGAATGATTACCAGATATTAGTTAACAAGATTATAAGATTAAGCAATAAGAAGCTGCTTAATTTTTAAATTCATCAACTACTGTAGAATTCTTCAATGAAAAGAAAAAAAAAATTTAGTAGTCAGTTTAACTTGAACAAAAGCAGTGATGAAATAATAACAAATGTATTATTGATAAGCTTGCCAGGGTTGTTTTTATGGCATATCAACCTTTGTAGGTCATTTAATGGCAAATCCTTTTTAAACATATATTAAATATATGATTTCTAAACACATTTTGTTGACAAAATTTTTAAACAAGCCTGAGCTCATTTTTTTTGCATACAGTTAAATGTTTCACTTAATTTCAAACAATTCAGTTTAGCAGTTTTTGTTTAAACACAGTTAAATGCAAAAACAGTTCTATTTCAAATTATTCAGTTTAGCATAAGTACAGTTTAAATATCAAACAGTTCTATTTGACCCACAGATAGGAACCTATCACGTGCAACCAGTTCAAGCCAGAGTAGACCTGGATGCTATGGTAATGAAGGGGTACTGAACATTCCCTAAAGCTCACCATTAGATTGTTTAGTGTCATATCCAGGAAACTTGTTGGGAGAGTCTTACTGCTCTGCTGAAATGCTGTCAGTGTATTCTGCAGCCCCAGCTGACAGGGCCAGCTTGAGAAAAGTTATCAACATTAGATTTTTTCTAATACTGATAATTTCTAAAAAGATCTATAACCCATATATAAGACCCTAACAGGTACTACCACTCCAGTTCAGAGTTGACCAGGAGTAATGGTAATGAAAGACTACTCAACACTTCCTAGAGCTCTGGAAGTGGAGCCTCATCACTAGATTCAGTTTAGTGTTACACACAAGATACATTTTTTTAGCAGAGAAAAGCAAAATTATAGAAAATAAATTTTTTCAAACCATCCGAGAAGCAATGCTCAAGATCATAGCCATTCCTTTCCTTCACATGAAGATATTCACAGATCTTTGTTGGATGAATGAAAATATATTAAGCCAATGTTTTCCAGTGGGCTCTGTACTGCTTCCTGGGGAGAGGGCATTATGAGTTATGGGGGTGGGGATTCCAGTGCTTTCATTATACATGCAACTCATTCCATCTCTTATGTAACATTGTAAGCAAATGGTCACAGGGTGTGAATAGATAAGTTATTTTTTTTTAAAAAGCCAGGAACTGGAAGAGAGATGAATAAATGAAGTTCAAAATCTTGACTGGTGAGTTAGGTGTAAAAATCTTTACCAGTGGCCTAGATGTAAAAATCTTGATTGGTTGACTAGGTGTAAAAATGATATGCTTGATCTAGCACCCAAGACTGAAAATAGCAATTAACTAAAAATTGGCCAAAATCACCAGACTCCATTCAGCCGTCCAAGTGGTGACAAGGAGCTGGCCAAACAATGCCACCCATAAAAGCAGAAGTGTACACCTCAATTAAAGAAGCTGAATTTCTCAATTTGATCTCTTTGGTGGCTGGGAACACCAGGAGACCAATGTGAGTGTGGATAGAGAGCAATTGAATCATTCAAATATATAAGAGCTGGTTCCAACCAAAAACAAAAAAGCTACTCCACACATTGTGTCCATTTCTATATATTTTCAAAACCATCAAAACTTAATAGAAAGAATAAAACAAAAGAAATCCTAACACCTGAGATGAATTGTATTTTTGTTTTTCTCCTCCATCAGAGGACTAGCTATCACCAACACAGCAGTCATTGGGGATTATGTTATACTTCATGTAAAGATGTTCTCAGATATTTATTGAATAAATGAGGATTTATTAAACTAGTGTTTCCCAGTGAGGTTTAGAGTGCCTTCTGAGTAGGGTATTACAAATTATGAGGAGGGACAGTGACTAACATTATTTTAAAAGGGTCATTTAGAGAATTGAAGAGGCTATGAACTAATCTGTACATCATCATCAAGGAAGTATAGATAAGGGAAGAACAACACATTATGCTATCAAATTTTATTAAGTTAAGATTAACAGTGTGGATGTGGCTATTTTATGCACTGCCTGATGGGTAGCTTATGGTTCCTCTATCAAATTCTAAAGAACTTAACAGATTTAAGCAACAACCATCATCTTTTAAACAATAAAATTCAAAAAGGCTGTAAACCATTTCATTAAGCAAAGAAGCAATTGTATTTCAAATATAAACAACTTTAACTGCTGGAATTGGGTCACTTTGATCTCAGAGTCATTTGGTAAGATCTAAAAGTATATATTAAACATATAACTGGCTGATATCATTCCACTAAAATCAAACCTTTGGTTTAAAATATAAAAGAAAGTAGAATCCACTACCATTTAGACATATGAGACATGTCATGCTGTCTGCAAAAGAGACAAATATAGTTGATCTTTTTATCAGGACTCAGTTTCCAATGGCATCAAAGGTCATTACACCTAGTTATGAACAAGAGTAGATAATCAAATATTCGGCACCCGTTGAGCACAACATATACTATTCTAGACCTTTTATATATCTAATAGATGATATAGTAAAATGAGTCAATAATAACAGATGGAAACCCAACCAAGGAAAAGAAAGTCATAGTGTGCTAAAAACAGTTTTATGGTAATAAAGAAAGATCTCAATGTTTGAATGTTTATAAAAGAGTAAAAAAAAAACTGTTCTTTTCTTGGTTAGGCTAAGAACATTTCAGCACTCCTTGTGTGTGTGTGTGTGTGTGTGTGTGTGTGTGTGTGTGTGTGTGTGTGTGTGTGCATATATATATATATATATATATAGATTGATAGATAGATAGAGAGAGAGAGAGAGAAAGAGAGAGAAATGAATAAAAGTGATATGACAAATGAGAATATATCTTTGGTTCCGTTTGCTTTCCTTATTTAATGACATATCGACCTTCATGGGTTATTTAATGCCAAATTCATCCTTGTAGAAGAACTATTTATTTGCTTACTGTGATGTTGTTGTACATCACAAAGCCATGGCTGATACCTAATATACGAGGTGCCTTCAATAAGTTTCCAGATTTCTTTTGTACAGGCATTTAAAATTGTCATAGACTCTTGAAAATTCAATATGTTATTGCTATATATCTTATGAGATAACTGACCTATTTGTATGATTTCAGGTTCAAATGAACAGCTACAGCAGCAATTGGAATACACCCTACTAAAGCCTGATTGTCACAGCTGGTGAATTTCACAAATGCAATCTAGACGTGAGGACACTTTAGAAAAATGATATGTAATAAAATTTTGTTTTAAACTTGGAAAAATGCCACAGAAATGTATGGAATGCTTCAGATTGATTATGGACTATCTTGCATGAATCTAGCATCAGTTTTTCAGTGGCATTAGAGATTCAAGGAAGGCAGGTAGTCTGTGAGGGATGATGACAGGTGTGGGAGGAGTAAGGAAGTCAATATACCAGAGCTGCTTGGCCAAAGAGTTAGGGTTAGGATTACTATGTTGAGATTTTAAGGGAGTTCAGGAAGAGATTTTGTTGGAAGAGGCCAGCACTCTTCAAATCAGGTCAGTGGCATTTCTAACAGGACAATGCACCAGTGCACAACTTCATCCTTGTCACAGACTATTTGACCAAGATGGATATCAAGACAGTTTCTCACCTTCCCTATAGTCTAGACCTTGCTCCCTGTGACTTGTTTATTCCCTAAGCTCAGAGGCTGTCGTTATGAGACAATTGAGGAGATGAAAGAGGCTGTGATGAAGGTCATTGACACGCTAACACAAGAAGACTTCCATGGGGCCTTCCAGAAGTTGTTGGAACAGTACAACAAGTGCATTGCAGCCGGGGGAGATTACTTCGAAGGGGACTAGAGTTTCATGTGTGTACTATCAATAAAAGTGCCCATACAAAAAAAGTCTGGAAACTTATTTAATGAGCTTTGTATCTTTGTAGTTATCTACTTTTTGTTCTCAAAGAGTTTCAACCTTGGGTCATCATCATGAGAAAAGTTTTTGTGAAGACCTCGATTTACAGCAGAGAATGTTGAGGCTTTTGTATGTCTTATTTATTGTTTAATTATCATATTGATGATTGGTTTGGTTTGTTTGGTTTTATGGCATATCAACCTTTGTAGGTTATTTACCGCCAAATCCATTTTTATGTAAATAATCTGTTCTACTGAAACAGTTCAGTTTAGCATAAGTACACAGTTTAATTGTCAAAAACATTTCCATTTCAAACTATTTAAGCAGTTATATGTAATAATTCAGTTAAGTGTAAATACAGATTTAATGTTGAAAAACAGTTCTATTTGAAATAATTCAGTTAAGCATAAGCACGCAGTTTAAGTGTAAGTACAGTTTAATTGTCAAAAACATTTCTATTTCAAGCTATTCAGTTTACTCAATTCATTTTAGCATAAGTATGCTGTTAGTTCTATTTAACCCATAGATAGGGCCCTATCAGGTGCTACCACTCCGGGCCAGAGTGGACCTGGGAGCGATGGCAATGAAGGGGTACTCCGCATTCCCCAAAGCTCCAGCACTGTTTGAACCTCACCATCAGATTGTTTAGTGTCATATCCAGGACACTCGTTAGGGGGGGGTCTTACCCCTCTGCAGAGGTGCAGTCAGTGTATTCTACAGCCCCAGCTGACTGGGCAACATATTGTTGATGGTCTCCTTTAACATGCAAGGGCATGAGAAAAATGATTGACAAGCTTCGTGATTGACAAAAAAAAAAAAAAGCTTAAAAAACATATTTCTATTTATCTATTAATCCCAAGTATAATTTCATTGAAAAATCAAATATTTCAGTGAATGAGAAAAGGCCTATTGATTTCATGATTTACTTTCTTTTAATAAATCACCATTAAAGATATATTTTTGATCGATTGACTTTTTTCATTACATGTCAGGTTTAGTGAATCACATAATTTGTATATTTATATCTATATTTTTGTGTAGCTGTTTCTAATGAGTTTTTTTTTTTTTTTTGCATATGGTCCAATCAAATACAAATCCAGAAATTGGAGATCTTAGTTAATTGTTTTTTTATAATGAAAATCATTTCTTTTAGTTTGATATATTTTATAATATTCTCTTGATTTATTGATTTTAATGGCATGTCAACCAGTCTTGAGGTTAGGAAATTGCATTCATATTTACATTTTTGGTATAGTTTTCTTTTTTCTTTGCATGTGGTTATGTGATATCAAGTATTCCTATCTAATACAAATAATTTGAACACAGCTGTATGATTTCAAGTACTACTAATAATAATCCTTAGTAAACAATTGTAGCTTCAAGTGACAATACTTTATACAAATAATTTAGTTATATGGTATCAAGTATCCTATCTGGTACTAATAATTTTCGAGCAGTTCAATTTGATCCATAGATGGGACGATAACCACTCTGGGTCAGAGAGGGCCTTGGAGTAATAACAATGATGAGGTACTCAACACTCCTCAAATCTGGATGCAGTTTAGTGCCATACCAAGGAATCTTATTATCTTTATTTATTTATCTTTTTTATGGGGAGGGGACTCTTCCCTCTGTGCAAGTGATACAGTCAAAATATTTTTAGGCCAACAGAACGGACATTTTTTAGTTTTTAACCCCTAATCAATAAAAAAAAGTTCTTTAGGTTTAGAAACTATTTCTTTGTATGAGAGCCTTTACAACACAAGCGCAAGTTTTAAATATGATATTGGAGGCGTAATTTAGCCAATATTTTATCTCAGAACATATAATCTTAATTTCTTTTACGGCTTTAAAAATTAAAAGGCTTTCTGTAATAAAAGAAATATCATTAGCAATGACCCGAAAAAAACAAAAAACAAAATTAAAAACACCAGGTTAGGAACAAAACTACAGAAAAAATTGACATTTTTAAAATATTCTAAGACAGTTTAAATTACAATACACGTCTTGTACACAATGAAAACTGAACTTGTAGACGTCATTAATACATGATTATGAAAAAAAAATATTCGTTTTTTTTTTTTTGTTAATTTGATGCTAAATAACCCCAGAGTATTTGAAATTTACATTTATTTCTTCAATTTACATGATAATAAATTTAATACTAACATTGACAGTCCGGATAAGAATAATTTTCGATGATTTGCTTCATTTTTAAAATATGTTTTCATTGAATAATTATCCTATACATAAATGACGTCTTCCACAAACAAATATGGCTGATTTATAACCAACAGAAGACTTAATTAAGTATATTCTTTCAAAATTAAAACAAAAATTTAAGAATTAAAAAAATAAAGCTAATCATAGGAAGCTATTCTTATCTGGATTTTGAATGATACGATCATTAAAATTTTCATTTTAATATATTTTTTATGAAATTTTTTTTTCAATTAAGTAAATTTCAATGAAGTGCAATGAGGGGACGAATCACCTTTTAATATACAAAACGTAACAAAAACAGTCTTTGTCATTTACTGGCAATACAAGACACACGTTCTTCGTGTTACTTTGTGTCCTGTGGTGAATGCCGACGGGGTCCGAGGCATTTTTGGAACTGCCTGTCGCGTTGGGCTTCGGCCCTGCGACAGGACCCACCTTAAAAACGGCCTTGTGCCACATTCGTACGCTGGTGGGGCGTAGGATAAATAACGGCAATACAAGACACACAAGTGGATGGCTTAGTGGTTAGCAAGGTAGACTAGCTAATCTTCTCGAGTGAGTTCGAATTTCATAGAATGCTCCATCCATACGGCCTTGAGCCGTATCAATGCAAAAAGCTTAGTAAATTACTACATGACTCATTGATAATAGTTTAGCGAGGAAGAGTGTTACGTTAGTTCCTCGCTATATTGTTGAAATATAAAGGAGAGAATAACGAAGATGCCGCCAGGTTTTTAAGAAGGTTTAATGACAGCCAGAATAAAGGGTACCTTTATGCTGCAAGTCTCGTTGGAAGGAAGGAAGGAAGGAAGGAAATTGTTATTGAGTTGAGAAGGAATTATAGCAGCCTGAGCAGAATGTGTGTCGCTACAGTCAAGTCGATGCTGAATGTCTGAGCGGAATATGCGTCGCTATAGACATAGCAAAAGCCGTGTTTGCTGTTTAAGGGCAGGAAGGATGTTGTCACCCATAAATGTGTGGTCCTGATTGCTGTAGGAGAGAGGCATGAAATGTCTCCGGAAAAGGTTGCCCAGGAATAAGGTGGCTGGATGTCTGAGTGAAATTGCGCGTCGCTGTAGACATAGCAAAAGTTAGAGGCGACATAAAGGTGTTCCTGTAAGTGGCAGATTATGTGCATCTAATTCATATTCAACTGGGAACCCTTGGTATAAGGGGGTAGACTCAAAAGGTCCATAATTTAGACGGCTTTCCTCATGGCGTTGTGATTCTGCGGCTATGAAGGGAGCGGATAGAAAATACGTCCGTCATGCTCGAAAGGTTCCGAGAAAGAGCTAGTTTGGCGGGCTTTCACCATTTTTATGTTGTCCGGGAAAATGGTCCGGGCTGAATAGGATAAGTCATCCTCATAGGGTGAAAATATGCGACGACCATAACGGTCAAATTAATTTACGCGCCAAACAAAAATACGAAGTTCTTTCTGCTACAATAGCTTCTCATAAAAATAACGTCATTACTATGTACATATCTATTGTTAAAAATTCTTGTTTTCCATAACTATAACCCAGCCAAAATGTCAGCTCATACCGAAATTTTAATCAGAGCAATACATTTAAAACACTACATTGATTTATAATCTAACTTGAAACTGAAAGATAATTTTATGGTATCTTGCAGAATGCCATTTTTGAATAATCCAAATTCCCGCTAAAACGGAGATAACTAAGAAAATTATTTTCTAAATAGAAACATTAATATCATTATGGACAACTTTTACCACGGAAATCTGACAGGTTCACATGTCTTTTATAAATGGTTATCCATATTTGCTTATTAAGAGTTAACAGTCACAAAAAATCAAGATTTTGGATAGGAAAAAAAAAAAAAAAAATCTAGAAAAAAATCAGTTCATTTTATGTTTTTATCCCGTGATGCAACTCAAAAGTTAAACTGCTCCTTTAAAGGAATAATGGTAATATTTTAAAAAATTAAAGACACCATCAATTTATTTAAGCATAAATTTAATTTTCTTCTACTTTGAAAAAAATATATCGTTCAACACTCTATCACGAGTCATCTGATTTTTCTATGATTTTTACCTCCATGTGTACAGGAAGAAACACTTTTCTGTAGAATCACAAAGTGAAAATAAAAGAAAGAGAAAGGATAAACAAATACTTGGTCCTTGCCAGTGATCTAAAAAAGCTGTTGAACATGAGGGTGACGGTGATACCATTTGTAGTTGGTGCAATTGGAACGTTCCCCAAAGCTCCGAAAGGGGACTGGAAGAATTGGAAATCTGGAGAAAAATCGAGACTATTTGGGCCACAGGATTGTTGGGATCGGCTAGAATTCTTAAAAGAGTCTTAAAGACTTTAGGAGACTTGGTGTCACTCAGACTCTCTGAAAGACCACTAGCTAACGCTAGTACGAAAAGCTTTCAAGCGAAATAATAATAAAAAGTGAATGAAGCAAACTAGCACAAAAAGAATACCAGACTAGGCACGATTGGGTGAGAAGAGTGATTCACTCGGAATTGTGCAAGAGATTGAAATTTGATCATGCTTTACAAATGGTATCGGAACAAACCAGAATCCGTCTTAGAGATGAGGCGCATAACATTCTTTGGGATTTTGAGACACAAGAGGATCACTTAATCCTTGCCAGAAGACCAGAGCGAGTGTCGATAAACCAAAAAAGAGAACTTGCCGCCAAGTAGATTTTGCCATTCCAGCGAACCACTGAGTGAAAATAAAAGAAATCGAAAAAAGAGACAAATACTTGAACCTTGTTAGAGAACTGAAAAAGCAATGGAATATGAAGGTGACGGTGATACCAGTTGTAGTTGGTAAAGTTCTCTAAGGCTTAGAAAGCGGACTAGAAGTGAAAATCAGAGGAAGAATCGAGACCATCCAGTCTACAGCATAGTTAAAATCGATCAGAATACTGAGAAGAGTCCTGGAGATCTGATGAGACTTGCTCTCACTTGAACTCGAATTTAAAACTGGTGTGGAAAATTCACAAGGAATGAAATAATAATTCCGACTTAGTAGTTACGTAAAATTAGACTTATATTTTAATTGTTGCCTTTTTTAAGTCATAAAAGCAATTTGTTTGATATTAGATTAATAAAAGATTTAGTTAGTTGTATAATTTAAAAACATTTCAAGTTTAATTATCAAAATGAAAACAAAATTCGACGAAAATACCAAAGAAGCTGTGAAGTAATTCATGTTTTTTTTTTTCATTTTAGATTTAACCTTTTTAAAATCTAATCAAGTTAAGATGAGATTTACATTTCTGACCAAATCTTTTTTTATTTAAATGGTCAATTTCACACACACACACACACACACACACACACACACACACACACACACACAAAATTATTTATCTATATTATTAAAATTAATCATGATTGCAACCGTAACCCCTCCCCCACAAAAAGAATTGCACATCATAGCAGGATTTTTATTATAGCAATAAAAAGTTTTTACGTAAACTTAGAGAATAAAGCAATTTCCTGTCAAAATTGCAACGGAATTTTTGTGAAATCAGTGTTCGCGCTGAACTTCATCTTTTAAACGCCCAATGCTCGATATAACGGAAATAATTATAAAAGGCTAATTTAATTAAAACCTTTCACTCCTTAGAAACATCAATATCGTCATAGACTGCACTGTTACAAGGGATCAAAACCAGTTTGCAATCATCCAAACTTAAGAATCCATTATAATGGAAAATATTATTCAATTCCTAGATGAAATGTAAGCCGACTTCCCAGTAACAAGTGTCTTTTTTTTTTCGAGAGTGGGGCTGAGTAAAACTGACATGTGTTGTTAAGAGAGAGGACGAATAAATAAGTCTTTTTTAAAAGGAAGTACGTATAATCGGACATGAAATTAAAGAAAACAACATTTTTCTGGGTTGATAATTTCCGTCCCTTTTCCTCTGGCAAATCATTGAAAAATAGTTAGCTAAAATTCTTTTACTCACACGGGAAGGATAGGTTTTACCTTTTGTCTAAAACATATGTAGTAAAGTTGGCGACCATAGTCGAGGGTGACCCGAAGGCACCTTTTTCGATAGCTACTACACCAAGGTGTAGGGGAGGACGCTACTCCTTTCCCAGGATTTCTCCACTTTACCCTTGATCCGTACCTTATAATGCTGAGTGTTAAGCAAGGAGGCATCAAGTACCATTTTTTAAAGTCTTTGGTATGACTCGACCTGGGATTGAACCCAGGTCTCCCGGGCCATTGGAGAACACGGCACCCGTTTAAGACTCAACATACAAATTAGTCTGTGAGACTAACTTGCTCCATCCATGACAATGTGTCTCTACCTCGAAGTGTAAATATAATCTACTTTTAAATCAAAATCATCTGAATTGATTTACTTTAAACCAGGCTATAACTCGATGAAAAAATTCAATTTTAATGTCAGTTTAAAAAATACATTTTTTCGTAATCTTTTAATTAAAGTGTTATTGAAAAAATGTAAAGATTATTGATTGTAGATAAGAGTTCCTAGGGGTAAGGTGTTTATTTAATATTAAATAAATAAATTCTTAAAACAATGTTATACCTTGCTCGGGGACCTGCAAAAACAACGACTGTATTTATTGTTATTCACTAAACTTTGCCAAGTTATGGCACACGGACATCAAGTTGATTAGTGGTTGAAGTGGTAACCCATCTAAATATGAGCAAGCTCATCGCTGCTCAACTTCGGTAAAGTAGCGGGAACCGATGCTTTCAGCTTGACTTGGCCGTAAGTGATTATTTACCCAGCATAGCTTGATTGTGGCATAAGGCCGAAAGTATGGGGCACTCAGTGAGAACCGATTTCACTAAAAATGACCTACTAATCTAGCGTGAGGTGCTCTTATTTACTGAGCTTTGCTTAGTTGTGGCACAAGGTCGTATGTATGGGAAACCCAGTGAGACTCAAACTCACTATTGATAGTTTACTTATCTAGCTTGGTAACCATTACACCACGGGAGGTACCCGACAACTGTGTTTGAGAACCGACTATTAAATTCATGAATCAAATAAGATTTTGACAGAGATGATTTTGATTAAATAATTTAAATGCTTAGAATAGTCTCCCCATCCCATTTTTAAAACTATTATTTGTTAGCAATTTTAAAAGCTTTCAAAGATATTTGAAATAACATGTTTCTACGGGTTTCGAGATTTGGTGCTTGCATAGAATACTTCAATAAAGAAAAATTTTGCAGTAATATATATATATATATATATATAACTTTTTATTGTAGGTCCAAGGAGAGAACAAAAATATTTTTAAATGAGTAGATTCACGAAGAGATTTGTATTTTTTAGAATTTATTTCGAAAAAAATTATTTCTAAAAAATACAAATCTCTTCATGGACCTACTCATTTTCATATATATATATATATATATATATATATATATATATATATATATATATATATATATATATATAAAGTAGGCTATATATATATATATATATATATATATATATATATATAAAAATAAAGTAGGATCTCTCTCTCTCTCTCTCTCTCTATAAAGTAGGATATATATATCTATATATCTATATATATATATATATATATATATATACACACACACACTATATATATATATATATATATATATATATAAAATAAAGGGTATATGTATATATATATATATATATATATATATATATATCCTTACTTTTTATATATATATATATATATATATATATATATATATATAGTGTGTGTGTGTGTGTATGTGTGTGTGTATGTGTGTGTTATACTTCCATTCACCATCCAGACAAGAATCAGTTTTCGACTTTTGCTTTATTTTTTTTTTCATTGAATAGTTACATTTAATCGTTACAACTTCAATTTTCCATGTTTAGTCTTTTCCTCATTCAACCACTAAGAAAATGGTAACTTACGAACCATAGATAATTTTGGGGATGAAAATGTAACTGTTCAGTAAAAGAAAGTATAGAAAATGAATGAAACTTACTCTTACCTGGAAGGTAAATTCAAGAATAACATTCAAAAGTTTTTTAGTACATTATCTCAGAAATAACGACATTCTTTATCAAAGTGTTTGTTCTATACAAGCACCATAAATTTTTTAATATATGCAAAATTTCTGCATATAAATAAATATTGACATGCATGATATATTTTGTGAGCAAACTGTTCGTTAAAATAAAGAATTAAAAACTAAAAAACAGCATTGATCATTTTAGACTGTAATATGTGACTATTGATTTAAATATCTAGTCCGTTTTTTAAATCATTTTCTCAATCATTCTTCTCTCGAAAACAAACAAATCAATAATTAAACACAAAATATATTAATGAATTAAACAAATAAACGAGAAGGAGACAGAGAGAGAGAGAGCAAGAGAGAGAGGGGAGAAAGAAAGGATGGGGAGGGAGAGAGGGCTCAAAATAAAACTTGTTTCATGCAACAAATAAAAATTAATTAAGATTAATAAATTCAATTAAACATTTTAATTGAACTTTAGTGTTTCAAAGAACTTTTACTTTTTATACATCTGGTTGAAATTAGATATATCATTTATTTATATATAAAAAAAAATCATTGAAAATACTAAATATATAATTGTATTTATATCATTCTTAACCGGCTCATTGACCTAGTGGGTTTAGTGTTCGCTAATGGCCTAGGAGACCAAGGTTCAGTCCCAGGTCGCGTCATACGAAAGGCTTAAAAAATGGCACTTGATATCTCCTTGCTTAACAGTCAGCATTATAAAGTATGTATCAAGGGTAAAGTAGAACAATACAGGGGAAGGAGTAGCGCCCTCCTCTACATCTCGGTGTAGTAGCTATTGAAAAGTGAGCCTTCGGGTCACCCTAGACTATGGTCGTCAACTTTACTACAACTTATATAATTTATCAATATATTCATAATACTTTACACACACACACACGGGCGCACATATATTGTTGAAGTTATTTATTCAAAAATATAGCACCGCTAAAAAAAATTGCCTTTTATGAAATGTTGAATGATTGAATAAAATTAATTTAATTGATACTTCGATAACAATTTTGAAAACCATAGAATTGAAGCAATTTTCAATATAAATTTTAAAAATATTGGATTTTGAACAAAATTATACCGAATATCCCGAAAAAATGAAAAATAAATATTAATATATTATTGAAATTGAATATATCATTTACTTCAGTTAAAAAAAATGTAGCAACTCTAAAATGCTATTGCATTTTCTGAAATGAAAAATAAGGCGAATTTAAAATAGAAATGATGAAAATAAAAATATCTAAAATAAAACTAAAAATCAAACTGAAAATTTAAATTCAAAATGAAATTAATTTTGAATAAAACTTAGATAAATGCATCTTTTAAATCGTGGATTTAAAGACCTCAAAATTAAAAAAAAGTTTTCAACAGGAATTTTCAAATATAATGGATTTTAGATAATATTAACTCGGAAAGAAAGTTTATATTTGCCGCGTGAGTAAAGTAGGAGTTTATTTTACAGTAATCAGTTAAACGAAGAAAAGAAAGATAATACTTACATAAAAATATCCTTATCCGATCCGTAGTGTAAACAAGTGAAAAGGGGAAAATTTGGTCAGATTCTTTTTGGTAATTTGTTTTTTATTAGCTAGAAGCTAAATGAATGCATTTTCTTCTTTTTAAAATTGATTTTGTTTTTTACTTGGAAGTTGAAGTGGTCAGTGACGGACACTTAAGGGGAGCAAAAAAAAAAGCATTGTGTAACACGGCATCACGCTCAACCAGTAGCTCATAAAATCGACATTTTGGGTAGATATTTTCCCTTTCTCTCCTCCCTTCTCTCTCTCTCTCTCTCTCTCTCTCTCTCTCTCTCTCTCTCTTTTGTTTTTAGTTTTTCTCGAATTGACATCAAGGCGACCCGACAAACGGAGCAGATTGGCTGACGTGAAGAGCACACCCTAACAACTTGCTTTCTTACATAAAGTGGTGTTACGTGTGTGTATGTGTCTGTCTGTGCGAGTATGTATGCGTTATATATATATATATATATATATATATATATATATATATATATATATATATATATATATATATATATATATACATATATATATATATATATATGTGTGTGTGTGTATGTGTGTGTGTGTGTGTGATTAATGGAGGTGTGCGTGTGGGTGTTTAAATCAACACTAGCTGACAGAATTTCAGCTTGGTTCTTCTCTCTCACTCTTCGTCTTCGTCTTCGTCTTTCTTTCTTTCTTTCTTCCTCCCCGTCTTTCTTTTTTTCCCTTTTTCATCCTTCTCTCACATTTCCTTAAAAAGCGCCACAAACTCTGCAGACTTGTAGCAGAGATGTTTTCATCATCATCACCATCATAGTCGTCGTCGTCGTCGTCGTCGTCATAACTAACTTCCTCTTCCTTCTATAAAAGTTTTTCTTTCTTTCTTTCTTTCTTTCTTTCTTTCTTTCTTTCTTTAATGTAGAATGGAAGACAACAACAACACTTGTTTTATCTGGGTTTGGACAGGAGAAATATATAAATAAAAAGGAGGAAGAGAAAGTGAGAAGATGAGAAAGAAAGGTGCAAAGAAACTAGAGGTTGAGAGAGAAAGAGGGAGAGGAAGAGAGAAAGTGAGAAAAGTGAATGTGTGTGAGGGTATGTGTAAGAGAGAGAGAGAGAGAGAGAGAGAGAGAGAGAGTGCGTGTGTGTGTGTGAGTGAGAGAAAAGGAGAAAACGAGACAGTAGGAAGTTAAGGAAAAATACGAGAAACGAGATTATAAGTCATCAAATGCATTAAGGGGAAAGACAGAAAAAAGCAGAAAGAAAGAAAGAAAGAAAGAAAGAAAGAAAGAAAGAATTCTATAAGAAAAGGAGTAAGAAAAAGAGATAGCGATAGAGAGTGTGTTAGAGAGAGGGGGAGAGTGCCTAAAATGAAAATTTTAAAAAAAGATTGATATAAAAACGAAAAAAATACAGAAATTGCATTACACACATTTGGGTTTAGTGTCCTCCTTTTGGTTGACGATCTGCTGATGGGGATCGGAACACACTGACTGCATCCCCTGTAAACGTGTAAGAATCCACCTTCCCAAGACCCTTTCTTGGAAAGTGGGTATATTCTGGGTATGATACTAAACTGCATCTGATGATGAGGTTCCAGTTCTGGAGATCTGGGGAGATGCTAGAGCTTTAGAAAATATTGAGTACTCCTTCATTGCCATCTCTCCTAGGTTCACTCTGACCTGGAGTGGTAGCACTTGAGAGGGTCCGATCTATGGGTCAAATAGAACTAAACTGTTTACTCATGCTAAACTAAATTGTTTGAAATAGAACTTCATGGCTGTTAGTCCTAGGTCTACTTTAACCTAGAGTGTGCAGTCTTCGTTATATAATGATCCAACTCCTCCAATAAGAGTAGGACAAGACACAAGGTGGATTTGTAAGGAGAGTAAAGCTGGTTTTAATTTGGAGTATGCTTCTCCTAAACTGATTTTCTGATAGAGAACCCAGTCTTCCCTACTATTTAATCATAGTTGGAGACAGAAAAGATGGATTAATGCTTTTCCTCATGGCATTAGTGCGAAATGAAACACAATCAACTTGGTTGCAGATATCAATTCTGGTCACCGATTCAATTTCTTACGACGATAGCCGTTACACTTGGCGCACCCCTCTTTGTACCTGAGTCCTATCTATGTGTCAAATAGATCTGTTTGAAAATTATTAGCATTAGATAGGAATACTTGAAAGTTTACAGATTATTTGTATTAGACAGGTTTAGTTTGGTTTGGTTTGTTTTGGTTTGGTTTTATGGCACATCAACCATTGTGGGTTATAAATGCCAAATTCATTTTTATACATAAAAACAGTTCTATTTCAAACAATTCAGTTTAGCATAAGAACACAGTTTCAATATTGAAAACAGCTTTATTTCAAACAATTCAATTAAGCATAAATACACAGTTTAATGTCAAAAACAGTTCTATTTCAAACAATTTAGTTTAGCATGAGTAAACAGTTTAGTTCTATTTGACCCATAGATCGGACCCTCTCAAGTGCTACCACTCCAGGTCAGAGTGAACTTAGGAGAGATGGCAATGAAGGAGTACTCAATATTTTCTAAAGCTCTAGCATGGAACCTCACCATCAGATTGTTGGTGGAGTCGTACCTCTCTGCCGGTATCTTATAAGTGTGTGCAAAAAACAATGAAGCAAAAAAATGTAAATATAGACGGAAAATGCACGCGATTCTCTTATCTTTTGGCATAAAATAACATTTGACAGGTTGACATGCCGTTAAAATCAATTAATCAATCAATTCTCTTGGTTGTTGTAGTCAAAATATTTCGGTTGTTGGCACCTTCTTCAAGTGCCCATTGAAGTTGGGATGTATCTGACTTCCCACCAAGCCAGAATGCGGCACAAGGCCATTTTATAGTGGCGACCGTGCATAAATATAGATTCATACGAGACACGTGCAAAAAATACTTCGTCCCGTCGGCATTCCTCTAATGAGGCACCTCAGTCGCTGAGCGATCAACTCATTCCTGCCAAGCATGTAAAACCTGGAGGGGCGGCTGGATGAGACCAAGAGTTCAAAAGATTTCCAGCCACCTAGCACGAATACCAGGTGGTCTGACCGAAGGCATCGACAAAAGCTCGTCGTAGTAGGGAAGCAGAAAATTTCAACTGGACCCTCTGGAGAAATTACGGAGTGTTTTGTTTCTTCCTTCCCCATCCACTGTTCATATCTATAGGCTATTTTGCGTCAGTTAATTCGCTAGGTTATTGACTAAAACAACCAAGAATAGGACAAAATTTCCAATAAATAAGCTTCGAATTATTAATTAGCCTAATTGACGTCTTTTTTGACGGGCACTTCTGCTTTCGAGATAGTGGCATTATTCATGTTGGCCAGTGAAAAACGCAGGAACGTCGGTCGACTGAAATCTTTTCAAATGATCCGTGTAAATGAAAGAAAGAAAGCGAGGGAAGAAAAAGCGAAAATGGAATAAAAATGAAACTCGAAAAGTGAGGGAAAGATCGTGAAGTGATACTAAGAAGAGAGAATAAAGAAAGAACGTGAAAAAACAAGAAAGAGAGAGAGAGAGAGAAAGAGAGAGAGAAAGAAAGAGAGAGAGAAAGAGAGAGAGAAAGAGTATTAAATAGTGTATCTTGTTGTTGCCTGCAAGAAAATTGCGGATATATTTGAATTTTTCGCATTGCTTAGTTTGGTTTGGTTTGGTTTTATGGCACATCAACCATTGTAGGTTATTTAAAGCCAAATCCATTTTCATACATATAAACAGTCCTTTTCCACATAATTTAGTTTAGCATAAGTACACAGTTTCAATGACAAAAATCAGTTCTATTTCAAACAATTCAGTTTAGCATACAAAAACAGTTCTATTTCAAACAATCCAAAATAGCGTAAGTACACAGTTTAATGTCAAAAACAGTTCTATTTCAAACGATTCAGTTTAGGATAAGTACACAGGCCAGATTGGATCTGGGAGCGATGGCAATGAAGGAGTACTCCGCATTCCCCAAAGCTCCGGCATTACTGGAACATCACCATCAGACTATTTAGTGTCATATCCAGAACACTCATTGAGGGAGTCTTAAACATTGCTTTGTAGTGAGTCTACATTACTTACATGATATATTAAGAAAAGTTGAAAAAATAAAATAATCCAAAATTTGATGAATTTATGAAAGTCAACGTTGGACGTTTCGGTTATAATAACCTTCTAGCGATGTATGTTTTAACAACACTTTTTATGAATTTAAAGTCATGAACAAGGTCATTATAGCCGAAACGTTTAACGTCGAATTTCATAATAGATTTATCATATTTTGGATTATTTTGTTTTATTAACTTTTCTTCATGCTGTCGGCTTTAATTTCCTTATTTACTTCCATACCTGATGTTTATATATATATATATATATATATATAAGTAAGATATGAAGTTTAATCATACAGATATGCCGTAAAAAGAAGAAAACGGAAAGAAGAATACATAAATTTATCAACATTATTAGTTATAGTCCACCGACGCGTTTCGACCTGTGAATGAAATGAGTCAAGATAATGGTGTAATGGTTAAAGCGATGGACTGCGGAATCGTAGTACGCGAGTTCGTACTCCAGTCGCGCAATTACGTCGGCAAATACCCATGGGAAAGGTATATATGAATAGCACCACTACTGTTCTTCTAGGAGAATGGCTTTGGCATTAAATAACCTAAAAAGAGTTGATATGCCATTAAACAAAGAAAGAAAGAAAGAAAGTAAAAACGAATGTTAAAACATAAACGTATAAAGCGTATCTGTCAGTTTCACGATTTTCGCAATCATGAGACAATATAGAAAGTCATTCAATTTTGAATTCACAAATACTTATATGTACTAACACTCACAATTTCTTCTTTCAATTTTCTGTATGTGCCTATAGTCTCTAACGTCATTTAATTTCGTTTTTCTTTCCTCCTTCATTTCCTGTTTTCTTCTCTTCACTTTTATTTCATTTTTAACTTTTTCCTTCTTTTCTTTTTTGTCGCTTTTTCTTTTTCTCTCTTTCTCCTTTTTTTCTTCTCACTTTCAGTCAATTGCCCGAAGGCATGGTTGTTAATTATTTTCGTGCCTGCACTTGGAAATGAATTCTTTTTTCTGTTCAACATATGATCTTGGCCTGAAAAATTTATGCTGTAGCTTCTCTTCGAAGGACAATCTGCAGATTTTAAAGTCATTCTTATATGGCTAGAGTTTTTATTTATTTATTAAGAATGTTTGGTTTGATTTGGTTAGGTTTTCTGGCATATCAACAATTGTGGGTTATTTAATGCCAAATCCTATTTGTACATTTATATTAAATATATGATTTGGGAACATATTTTTAGTTACACTCACTTAAAGGATCAAACTGTTCTATTTCTAACAATTCAATTTAGCATAAGTCAACAAAGTTAAATGATTTCAAGTATTGCTATGTGTCGCTAACAATTCAATTAAACATCAGTCATTCGTTTACACACCGTTACAAAGAATTCAAATTATCAGAAGTCATTTGTTTTCACAGTTTAAATGTCAAACAGTTCTATTTGACCGATAGATAGGACCATATCAGGTGCTAATAATCCGGGCCAGAGTGGACCCGGGAGCGATGGTAATGAAGGGGGACTCTGCATTCCCCAAAGCTCCAGCATTATAGGATCCACACCATCAGATTGTTTAATGTTATATCTAGGAAACTCGTTGCGTTCTCTTACACCTCTGCAGAGATGCAGTCGGAGTATTCTACAGGCCCGGCTGACTGGGGTGTATTAAGAATGCGTCCTCTTGAAAGATTTTTGCTATATTCAGGTATTAATTCTGAAGTTAAATTTTTGTATTCAGTTGTTAATTATTTTCGTGCCTGTCTTGGAAATGAGTCCCCCCCCTCTCTCTCTCTCTCTCTCTCTCTCTCTCTCTCTCTCTCTCTCTTGGAAATTTTTACTGTATTCAGAACCCGAGATTGTTTGTATTTCACTTTTTATCTTTCTTTGGGAACTTCGATGGTCACTTCATATCGCCTGTCTGTTAAGTGGATGTCTTGTGAGTCTTCATACCAAAACTTATGTCGTCTTACTTTGTATCGTTCACGAACACAAACAGAATTCTCATTTATCTAATTTTCCAGCATATAAGACGTGGTTTACAAAAGTATTTGCGGGGCTGCAACTCACTGCAATCCTTCCAAGAACTGTAGATATCGAATTCAAATTTCAGTTGATAATACTCTAGTGATTATACTAGCGAACAGGTCGCTTATGTGATCTTGGCATAGAATAATTTTCATTCTAAATCTGCGTTTTATATGCCGGGAAATTCAGTATAAACAGATTATTGGTATAGATTCAGCTCATTTCGAGTTTTAATTATGGCTCAATAAACAATCGTTCATTTTTGTATCTACAGTTGTATAAAGGATGGGGAGATCTTTCACACAACAAAATATCTACATTATTTACATTTTTCGGGCTATTGTCCTCATCTTTATCGCCATGTTTATCACAACGTTTCGGTCGTTGTACGCTCCGGCCTTCTTCAGGTGGATGGAATGTCGAACTTAACCCTTTATTTCGCTTACCGGGGGTAGACTGTTCTAGTTCCACGAGCCATGTTTAATGGATGTCAGTTATCTCTTGTTAATTTCCCCTCTGAACGTTCTTTACTGCCTTCAACGGGTATTGAACTCACACTCTTTGGGTATGTCACTGGATCTAACCAACGCCTTTATCCACTGTATCATGTGTCCTTGAAACTGATATCCATAAAACATGGCTCGTGGAACTAGAACAGTCTACCCCAGTAAGCAAAATAAAGGGTTAAGTTCGACATTCCAACCACCTGAAGAAGGCCGGAGCGTACAACGGCCGAAACGTTGTGATAAACATGGCGACAAAGATGAGGACAATAGTCCGAAAATGTAAATAATGTACATAATACTTCATCTCAGAAATATAGACAGATAACAAAATATCTTTGTCAGTGTTGTTATTATTATTATTATTATTATTATTATTATTATTATTGTTACTCCTTTAGAGTTTTTTACATCAGCGTTAGCTGATGGTCTTTCACTGGAGTTTGAGAGACATCAAGTGTACTCAAGTCTCCAGGACTCTTGACAGTATTCTGGCCGTTCTCAACAATGCTGTGGTTTGAATGGTCTCCACTCGTCCTCCAACTTCCAAGTCCTCCAGTCCCTTTAATAGTCATTTAGTTACTATACCTAATGCACCAACCACGATTGCTATAATCGTCACCTTCATGTTCCATAGTTTTTTTTAAATTCCTTCGTAAGGTCTTATTTTTATTATAATTTTTTTACTCATCGTAAGTTTTTCATACCAAAGTTAGCTGGTTGACTTCCACTGGAGTTTGAGTGACATCACGTCGCCTCAGATTTCCAGGACTCTTTTCAGTATTCTGGCCGTTCTCAACAATGTTGTAGTCTGTATGGTTTCGATCCTTCCTCTGATTTCTTATTTTCCTAGTCTCTTTTCCAATCTTTTGGGGGGAGTTCCAAGCACACCAACTACAATTGGTATCACCGTCACTTTCATGCCTCACAGCTTTTTTTTAGTTCTCTAGCAAGGCCCAAGTATTTGTCCATCTTAATGCTTTCTTTATTTTCACCCTGTGGTCCGCCAAAACAACAAAACCCATTAGATGACAAGTCTTATTATTATTATTATTATTATTATTATTATTATTATTATTATTTTACTCCTCTGAGTATTTTTCACACCATCGTTAGCTGATGGTTATTATTATTATTTTTTAATAATTCATTTAATTTTTGGTTCCTTACAATTCTTCGCCTGGTCTATATCCAAGGCCTACAATGAGGAAAGGTGGCGATAATATGTATTCAATGGATTTATTTATTTATCTTTTTTATTTTTATTTTTTTGCAAACTCGTTTGGGTGATATTTTTCAGTTACATTGATAGTACTTTCCTGAGGAGATGAGCTGTTCCACAAAGCGTTTTTTTTTGTGTGAATTGGTCATGGTAATACAATTCACAATATAATTCCTCTACTTAAAAAAAAAAAAAAAAAAATCTGTTTTTTTTTTTTTTTTTTTTTTTGTGGTGATGGGGGGGTTGTATTCCTATAGACTGAAACTGCCTGGTATCTTGTTAATGTGTTTGTCTATCCCTTTCTTGATCATACTCAGGGCCCCTATTATTACTAGCACGGTAGTAATTTTAAGGTGCTGGGTTTTTTCAATTTAGATTTCCGAGTCTTTGTATTGACTCATTAGATGATATTTTTGGACTAATAAGTTATTATCTGTTGGCACTGACTTATCAATTAGAAGGTATGTTTTTCTTGTACGGTTCTAAACAACTATATCTGCTCTATTGCTCTTTATTTTTCTATCAGTTTGGATAGCAAAGTCCTAAATTATTATTATTAATGGCAGTATATTTTTAGAGCAGCTTTTTAACTTATCATAAGAGAATATCTGTCGAATATCTTATGTAATTTGTTTGTTTTAGGAAAGTGTTTCTTAGTTAAATTAATGTTCTGCCCACGAAGTTTTAACTGTGTTGTTAAAAAGTGGGTTAAGCCAGATTACATTACATCTTTTTTATTATTATCATCATCTGTTGCAGTATTCTTATCTCTTTTCTTTGTAAACAAAAGTTTGTCTCACCGTCTTTCATATTTTCCAGACCAAGTTCGCCCGACTTTCTTTTTTTTTAATAAATAAAAAAGAACATATTTCCAAGTGCAGGCACGAAAAGAAGTGTCTATGTATGCTTCCTGGCACCTAACAGAAAGAGATAAGGAAGAGAAGAGAAGAAGAATTTTTTTTTTAAAAGAGAAGAAAAAGAGAAAAGACGAAATAGAAAGAAGAAGAAAAAAGAAAACGGAAGAGAAGAGAAAAATAGGAAGAAGAATAAAAGAAAAATATTTATATATTGTTTAATGACCTAATAGGTTACAGGTACATTCAGGGGGGCAGAGGTTTGGTTTGGCTGTTTAATGGCATATCAACCTTTGTAGGTTATTTAATGCCAAATCTATCCTTCTAGAAGAACAGTAGTGATACTATTAAACCGAACTGGGAGGATAAGGAGAATCCTACCTTTCCCAAGGGTATTTGTCCGAAAGTGAACGTAATAGCGCAACTAGAGTTCCAACTCGCTTTCTACGAGTCCACAGTCCATTGATATAACCATTACACCACGAGGACACCCACGAAAGGAGAGGAAGTTTTTAAAAGTAGACTTTTAATTCGAAGCTAAAAAAAAAAAAAATCTCTATCGCTCGACAATCGAGAAATCATAAAACCAGCAGTTGTGATTTGTATGTATGTGCTTTAAAATTCGTTTTGAAATTCATTTTGAAAATTAAATCTTTTTTTTTTACTATATGTATAACTCTACCTTGGATATTGAGTACATTTAAGGAAGAGAGTACAAGACAATCGGAAGTTATCAATTTACATTTTATAATTTATTGGATTAAAATATATATATATATATATATGAGTAAGTTGGCCGACCGTAGCGCTACTCCTTTTCCTGTATTGCTCCACTAACTCTTGATCCGTACCATATAATGCTAAATGTTAAGCAAGGAGGCATCATGAACCATTTTTTGAGTCTTTGGTATGACTCGACCTGGGATTGCACTCCTGTCTTCCGGGTCATTGGCGAACACTCAAACAATTATTCCAATTCGCATATATATATATATATATATATGTGTGTGTGTGTGTGTGTGTATGTGTGTGTGTGTGTGTGTGTTGGAATAATGGTTAGAATTAATGATAATAATGATATATATATCATTATTATTATCAAGTTACGCTGAGAGCACGGATTCCTTTGACTCTCTCTCACCATCAGTCCCTATCAGTCATCACTCTTGGTAAGTTATCTTGATGGCATCCAGTGCTCGCACAGAACTGGTGAATGTAACTTTTTGTTGGTCGGCCAACACTAGCCCATTGGAGAACGTCACTTATGAGTTTGTCCTTACTTCTCCATAAGTTCCTTCGTCTTACTTGGATGGTTTGTGAAATCGAAGTGGCCGTACAGATGCTATTTTGTTTGGTGCTGCTTCCAGGACTTGTTCAAAATAGTACGCAGCTTCCTAGTGTTGTTCTTATCTAGCTTTTTCTTATGGCATTTCGTTAGAGTACAAGTCGTGCAACCATACAATAGTACTGACGCGTCTACAGCTTGGATAAATTCCCTTTTTGTTTTATCAGAGAAATCAGATTTCCATATGGTCGATAACCTGTTGATAGCAGTCCATGCTTCACCTATGCGTATGTTGATATCGCTTTCAGTAGATAAGTTATTGCTAATGAGGTATATGATTTGGACCACTAATTTTAAAGCCTTGCCATATAAAGAGGAAATAGTGCCATCTTGATTAAAACGCATGAACTCTGTTTGATGAGAGTTCCCCCTAGAGACCAATGCCACTTGATACTTGCTTCATGCAGTGCAGCAGAGATTCGACTTGAGCACATGTGTATCTATAATAAGTGCTAGATCATCTGCGTAGTCTGCATCAGTTAGATTTTCTACAAGATATTGTTTGATTTTTGCCTTTTTCAGTATAAAACCATTTTCTTTCATAAGATCTATTGACATTCCTAGTACATAATCTAGACAGATTATTAATAGAAATGATGCCAATGAATCTCTTAGCAAGACTCCGATGACAATGTCAAAGAAATCAATGTCACTATCAGGAGAGAGAAATATTGCCTTTGTGTCTTTTACAAAAACCTGAAGACAATCGTTTAAAGATACCATATATAACATACGAGGTTCATTCAATGTATGTGGTGAATTCTGCAATATAACAACTCACATTTTACCCAGGAAAATAATTTTGCTTTATTTTTCAAATTAAACCTCATTCATTAAAACAAATTTTTCCAATTGAAAAACAAACTTTTGTATTTCTTCGGCACAGAAATTTTTGGACTAAGTTTTTAACCATATTGTTTGGGTACGCTTCACTTCATCATCGATTGAAAACTTTATTTCACGCAGAAATCCTTTAATGAGTGGAAATCAGAGGGGACCAGATTTGAACAGCAAGGATGATGTGACAGCTGTTCACAAACTAACTGACTGATGGTTTCCATTCTTGCGGCAGTATGAGGAATTGCATTGTCCTGATAAAACCCAACGGCAACTGACAACTTAAAAAAGACAAAGTCATCAAGTACAATTTTGTGTTTTGTACCCACAGAACTTGCCAGTTGTTTAGAGATGACCTCTACTGAAACTCTTCGGTCTGCCAAAATAAGAGCATTAACTGAATCCACTCTTTCTGGTGAGTTCGCCATTGTTGGTCTGCCTGGCATGTCTTCATCTTTAATACTATTTCAACCTTTCTGATACAATTTAGCCTGTTTGTAAACATTTTTTGACTAAAACATGCTTCTTCATACACATTCTTTGGTAAATTTCAATTAGTTTGCACTTCTCAGCCATCGAAAATTTAACAAAAGACCTCTGTTCAAGCCTGGAGCACTCTGATTGACAGCCATTTTGAATAGCCCCCAAACGAATATTTTTTTTAGATTAAAATAATTTTTGCTATAAATCAATTCTAAACGATGCAACGTTTACATTTGTGAAAAAAAATCTGATATAGAATTTATTTGTTTAAAAAAAATCAATACATTCATTGAATAGCCTTCGTATATATATATATATATATATAAATTCCTCAGTGTGTGTGTGTGTGTGTGTGTGTGTGTGTGTGTGTGTTCGTGGTGATATTTTTTCTTTAAAACAAACACTGTTGAAAACCAAAAACATTGGTTTACAAACGAAAAGTACGATGCCAACATTTGCGAATGAATAGAGCTCAACGCAAAAACATCATAGAACCAATCTAACAATGACATCAATTTTCATAAGGGGTACATGGTATCAATAGAGAAAACATTTAAAGAAAATTTTACTAAACGTAACTCTTCCTGTAAAAATAAAAGATATGCGAATAAGACCATTTTGTCGAGGTATGTGTGGGATTATAAAAAGAAAATTGAAGTAGAACCAGAGATAAAATTGATAACACTGATGAAATGAGGATAAGAAAATATATAATCTACAATTGGAGAAGATCAAGATTATCGGATACCTAAGAAAGGAATTTCTGTTAAACAAAAGATCGGAACTTGTATTAAGAAGTGGGCCTGAAGCCAAATACTTGCTATGCCAATTAGCGCCGGGTGGAACATTTGGTCATGTGACGTAGATGTGATGTTGTTTCGGGCGCTTTTGGAATATAAAAATAAAATTACCGCCATATGCAACTCTAATCATTCATACTTACATAATGATAAAAAAAATTGTGGAATATAAAGTGATTTGGGCGATATTATTCGTTTTTCTTTTTAATATCATCATCATCATCATCATGTCGTGCCGCCAGCATGGATATCCTTGACCATCTCTCGCCACTTCTCCCTATCATTCATCGCCTCCGGCAGGTCTTCTGGGTTACATCCTGTGTCCTCACATAGCTGCTGTATGTAAGTTCGGGCTGGTCGTCCTGCTTTTGCTTGGCCATATGTGGGGGTCCATAGGAGTACGTCACTTACGAGCTCGTCCTTGCTTCTTCAGTAGTGTCCGGCGTGTCTGGCTCGTCTAACCTGTATAGTTTTCGTGATGGGAGGCAGGTGGCCGTATAGTTGGTGTCTCGTGGGGTGTTGTCGCCAGGACTTGTTCAATATTGCTCTCAGCATTATTGTGTAGTTACCGTCGAGTTTCTTCTCCAGCCGTTTAGTTAGCGTCCATGTAGTGCATCCATATAGCAGAATCGATACAACCGCTGCCTGGAAGAAACTGCGCTTCATTTCATCGGTCAGGTCTGATTTCCATATGATTGAGAGCCTACCTATAGCCGTCCATGCTTTCGTCAGTCGTGTGTCGATGTCGTTTTCTGTTGATGAGACGCTACTTCCTAGGTAGGTGAATTTTTCCACTAGCTTCAGAGAGGCTCCGTCTAGTGTGGTAATGTTGCCCGTTTGGTTGTAACACATATATTCAGTTTTGTGCGCATTGACATGGAGGCCAATACCTGCTGCGGCTCGTTCCAAACTATGCAGTAGTGTCTCTGCTTGATTAGGCGTATTCGCCAGTAACGCTAAGTCATCAGCGTAGTCGGCGTCTGTGATTGTTTTTGCGGGGTACATTTTGCTTCTTTTCTTAGTCAGCTCGAAGCCATTTTCTCTGATTTTGTCGATCGAAGCTCTAAGCACGTAGTCTAGACAGATGATAAAGAGGTATGGGGCTAGCGTGTCTCCTTGTAGTACTTCTGCAACAATGTCGAACTATTCCGTGTCTCCATCTGGTGAACGTACTTTCACTTTTGTGTTTCTAAAAGAATAAACAATATATATATATATGTATACATCTTCATTGATACATCGGGATGGGTCATCAGTGATGTTTCCTTTGGGTCCACGTGGGGGGGGGTATTTCAACATCAGACCCCCTCGCCCAAATGACCCAGTTGGCATTGATCTTACGCCAACTCCCATCCCGGCAGCTAAACTGCCTATCTTCCACACTAGAAAAATGACTGCAGAAATGGTTCTATCCATGGGTATCACTTTTAATTTTGCAATAGCCAATCAGAGCTTGGCTTCTTTGATGACTGCTGAAGCTGTCCTTTAAAATTGGGCGGCCACTTATATATATAATGAGAGGTTCTTCGTCACGTGCATACAGTAATTAAAATAAGAGTTAAAAAAAGATAATGCTAATCCCTCAGGCACTGGTCAATCGAAACGATTAGGAGAAACGAATCGACACGAAATTGATAAAAGTAACGAAAAGAACTTTATTAATATATCAACGGAAGTAGGAAAGAACGAAAGAGTTCAACGGTCACAATTAAGAACACCATCAGAGTGGGTCGAGAGGTGAACGGTGTGCAATTTGGCAAGATGTATGCTCGTATATTATAGACAATGTATGTGTTAACCACATCTTGTCTCTCCCTTCGTTTGCTTCTCTCTATCAATGTTTGTATATCCGTCTCTCTGTTTCTGTCTGTCTGTCTGTAGCTTCTTTTTTTATTTTCTTTTATATAAAATGTGTTCATCCTCCGTAAGTAAAATCTTTCCGCCATCGCTGAGTATTTTGTTTCGGCGTTAAGATAGCTCTTTTATGTGATATCAGGTTAGCCGTTTCTTAGATGGATCAATTAGATCTCAGGGACATTTTATAGAGGGGAATAGTTCTGAGAGTGTTGAACTATTCTAGTCTATCAGGAATTCACTCCTCCGATGACGCTGTCGTCATCTCAGAGAGCACCGAATCCTTGCGTCCGTTCGATGACGTCGCCAGTTCGACTCGGGTTTTCTTCTTGCCAAACAATTTCAAATCACCAGATCCTCGGGCGTCTGCCCCTGATGATCGAAGCTGGGTGCTTGGTGGTCGTGCGTGATCTAATGAATACTAATCTGCTTACAGTTTATAAGCGGATGGTAGTTTGAAATAAGAGAGAGATTTATTTCGAGCTGTTACTTCAGGGTCAAGTAACTATCTCTGTCTAGATTGCAATACAACCGTCACAATATATATATATATATATATATATATACACTCATACACTCACATAGACACACATGCACATTTTATACACACACACACACACACACATATATATATATATATATTATCATAATACCGGACATTGGCATAATGGTTAGAGTCTTCGCCAATGGCCCGGGAGATCTGGGTTCAATCCCACGTCGAGTCATATCAAAAACTCAAAAAATGGTACTTGATGCTATCTTGCTTAACACTCGGCATTATAAGGTACGTATCAAGGGTAAAGTGGAGCAATACAGGGAAAGGAATAGTGCCCCCCCTACACCTCGATGTAGTAGCTATCGAAAAGGGAGCCTTCGGGTTACCCTCGACTACGGTCGCCAACTTTACTTACTTTATATATTATCATCCACAGACAGACTGTTTCGTTGTATCACAATTCTTCAGAATGGGTAGACACGTGAGATGCTTCAAGTTTAGAGCGAAACGTCAGTCGGATATCTTACCCCTGAGTATTCGTCAATCTCAGCGTAAGTGAAGGGATTTTTTAGGTTTATATTCACATCCACGTTATCGGCAATAGGAGTGCTCAATTCATGAAAAGACCTTTACATTTTCGCGTATGTGGCAGCTGGCAATCCCTTGCAGAACAAATCGTCAGTAAATCCGAAAAGTGCTCAAGTACTGGCTAGTAGAGCAGGATAAAACCTTAAATAAATTAATTTTCTCAGCACTTAACATCTTTCATTTAAAGATTTTTTTCCCAAATACATAAAACTGATTGTCATGCGACTGACATGAGGATGCTGGGATACAATTTATTCATTCTTGCTTTTATCTTGCTCAACTGGCCAGTATTTGAGCACTTTTCTGATTTAAGAAAAAAAAAAAAAACGTTTTTATAACGATTTCTTCATTTCACTAATGAAAGTTCTACTCCGCTGGGGCTGTAGAAGACACCGTATACATCTCTGCCCAACAAGTATGCTGGATATGACAAAAAACTGCATCTGATGGTGAGGCTCCAGTCCTGGAGCTTTGCGGAATGTGAAGTACCTCCTTATTGCCATTACTCCCATGTCCACACTGACCCGGAATAGTAGTACCTATTAGGGTCCCATCTGTGAGTCAAATAGAAATATTTAATCGTTTACTATACTTGAAACCATTTAACCGTGTGTAACCAAATGATTAATATTAAATTGAGTATATATATATATATATATATATATATATATATATATAAACTGGATTTGGTTTCAATAACGTACATGGGTTGATGAGTCATAGAATACAACCAATCAACCAATTAACCAAAAAGTCGTATGTTTTATCTGACCCTGTAGGCTTCACTACCTTATATATATATATATATAAAGTAGTAAAGCCTACAGGGTCATGCCCAGTCGGCTGAGTCCGTAGAATACACCGACTACAACTCTGCAGAATAGTAGGACCTCCCCCACCGAGTGTCCTGGGTATGACACTAAACAATCTGACGGTGAGGTTCCAGTAATGCTGGAGCTTTGGGGAATGCGGAATACTCCTTCATTGCCATCAATCCCAGGTCCACTCTGGTCCAGAATGGTAGCACATGATAAGGGTCCTATCTATGAGTTAAATAGAACTAAACCCTGGTTTGAGTTTACTGTTTTTGCCATTTAAACTGCGTATTTATGCTAAATCGAATTGTTTGAAATAGAACTGTTTTGACATTTAAACTGCGTACTCATGCTAAACTCAATTGCTCGAAATAGAACATTTTTGGCCTCTAAACTGTGTACTTATGCTAAACTGAATTATCTGAAATAAAACTGTTTTAACATTAACTTTGTGTATTTGCCCAGTTGGCTGGGGCTGTAGAATACACCGACTGCAACTCTGCAGAGGGATAAGACTCCACCGAGTGTCCTGAATATTACAGTAAACAATCTAATCGTGAGGTTCCAGTAATGCAGGGGCTTTGGGGAATGCGGAGCACCCTTTCATTGATATTGCTCACGGCTCCTCTTTGGCCCGGAATAGTAGCACCTGATAGGGCCCTATCTATGGGTTAAATAGAACTAAACTGCATACTTATGCTAAACTGAATTGTTTGATATAGAACTCTTTTAACATTTAACTGTGCAAACAGAATCTATACTTATACTAAACTGAATTGTTTGAATTAAAACTGTTCAACTAAAGTGAATAGCTTGAAATAGAAATATTTTTGACAATTAAACCGTGTATTTATACTAAACTGAACTACTTGAAATAAAATTGCTTTTAACATTGAAACTGTACTTATGCTAAACTGATTTGTCTGAAATAGAACTATTTTGACATTTATCTGTGTCGTGAAAATTTATACTTATACTGAATTGGTTGAATTAGAATTGTTTGACTAAACTTGAATCGCTTGAAATAGAAATGTTTTTTGACAATTAAATTGTGTACCCATGCTAAACTAAATTGTTTGAAATAGAATCGATTGTTTGTATAAAAATGGATTTGGCGTTAAATAACCAACAAAGGTTGATACGTCAGAACCCAACCAACCAACCAACCAACCTACAGGGTCAAACCAATCTACCTAGTCATATTCACTCTGATGATCCAGTAGGTGAAACCTAGGTAGAGTGGTCTGACTCTGTTGGCTTTACTACTTTTACTTCGTTCTAATTAGTGTACGGAGCACTTTTTTAAGTTTAGCTTAGTTGATTCTGTAGGTGTTTTTTTCTTTTGGCGGGGAATCGCAGCACTATTTGATTATTTTCAAATAGTACACAAGCCTTTAGGCTTTTTATTTATTTATTTTTTTTTCCCAGATATCAGTTTGTATCATTTTTTTTTTTTCACACTTTGTCTGAAGATGCAGATCTAACATTTCAAAAATATAGGGTCTGCTGAAATAAATATTGTTACAAAAAATATGAGTAATTTTTAAAGGTTTTTCTTATATATATATAAAGATCGTTGTTGGTCTAACAAGAGAAAAGTAAATATCTTAAATTGAATAGGTCTGCAAATGACTTCAAATTTGGTATTAGACTTTTATTATCTCATTTACTTTGATTCTATAATTTTTTCTGACTTATGGCTTCTTCAGATTTTAAATGGCTCAGTTAAGTTCATGCTATTGTTTTTATGGTAAAAACCTTTTTGATTGATTGTTATTTGTTTAATTCTAAATTTTGTGTTTGTGTCCCATCAGAGTTAATTTTCCGTAGAGACCTATGGTCTATGTTAATATATATATATATATATATATATATTAAAATAAGAAGGTCCACGAAGAGATTTGTATTTTTTTAATCTATTTATTTTGTTCTTATCTTACATACATGTTATATATGTGTATGTTTCCAGCTTGTTGCTTTCGTCAGTGAACGTATGTGGCGCAAGGCCTTGTTAATGGGGTACTCAATGAGACTTAAACGCACTCTAGTCTCCAGTTTAAATGACCTTTGGTTGGCCAGGCGGGTTTATATAGGTGTTATTCTTCCTATTTCCTATAGTAGTAATTTACGAAGGTCTTTACTTCGATTTAGCACAAGGCCAAATGAATGGGGCACCCAATGAGACTCGAACTCACTCGTGTAGGTTTGCTAGTCTAACTTGCTAACCATTACACCACCAGAGGTGCCCCCTATTTCCTATAGTAACACACTCTAGTAACACACTCTAGGAAATAGGAAGAATAACACCTACTTTGGTCTGCTTTTACCCCTCTTTGATATATGATATGTTTATAGTTGTGTGTGTGTGTGTGTGTGTGAGAGAGAGAGAGAGAGAGAGAGGGCGTGCGTGTGTGCACTGGCGTTGGAGTGGTTTTGGGTTTCACTAACGTTTTTTTTCTTCTTCTCTGTGTGTGTGTGAGAGCGTGTCTTGGAGAATTTTTGTGTGTGTGGCTGTGTAGTTTTCCATTTACAGTTGTTCTTTCTCCGTTTTTGTATATGTATACACATGTCTGTATATATGTGTGTGTGTGTGTTTTCAGCTTGATTCTGTCGTCTGAGAACATGTCTGACATAAGGTCTAGTTAATGGGTATTCAATGAGATTTTAATTTACTAGTGTTTGTTGTTTGAATGTTTTTTTTAAATTTCCGTTTGTGTGTGTGTGCGATTCATGTTTTATTTAACTTGGGTTTGAATTTATCTCTAAAATTTCTTTCCTTTATTTAAAGTAGAGTGTAATCGTTGGTTTGATAAATTGGCATGATTTTAAATTTACTTTTGCTACTTTGGTATAGGTATTTCGGAACATTTAATTTTCTTTTTTCTTCTATTTTGATATTACTCTTGTGTAGTGATATCCTTGCATTAAGTGCCTGTGTTGACCCTATATATATTTCTTTGCATTCGCTACATTCAATTATGTAGACTACGTTTTTTGAGTTGCAGCTTAAGTATTTATTTATTTTGAATTTGACTTCAGGGCTTTTAAAGGTATAGGATTTACCTTTTATAATTATATCTCATATTTTGCATCGTTTATTTTTGCATTTGGTAACTCCTTGTGTTGTGTTTTTCCGGATGTAGAAGAAGTAAGTATTCCTTTCAGAATTTTGGGTTGTCTCTGGCTTTTAATCATTTTTGTTGTGTCTAGTATTTCTTTGATTTTGTCCTTGTTTTCAATTTCTTCCAGATTTTTCATTATTTCTGTGAATAGTCCCGTATTATTTTTGTTGTGGGTGGTAACGTATGCTAAGGATTTTTCGTTGTTGTGTTTTCTCGGGTTCCTTAATTCTCTTAGAGGTATTTTTTCTGCAAATTCCAACCCTTTATTTATTAGTGTTGTTGGATAATATCTCTGGTATAGGGTTGTGTGTAGTTCTTTGAGGCGTGTTTTTTTAAAGGTTTTTATCAGTAATTATTGTGTGTATTCACTGGCTCATTGGCCCAGTGGGTAGAGTGTTCACTAATGGTCCGGAGACCTAGGATTGAACCTAGGTCTCGTCATACCAAAGACTTTAAATATGGCACTTGATACCTCCTTGCTTAACACTCATCAATATAAGGTACGTATCAAGGGTAAAGTGGAGCAATCCAGGTAAAGAAGTAGCGCCCTCCCTTACACCTCGGTGTAGTAGCTATAGAAAAGGGAGCCTTCTGGTCGCCCTCGCCTAAAGGTCACCAACTTTACTTTTACTTTATTCTACCTGCTAGAGTGTAAGGGATAGATTTTGTACAGTTTTGGGGGTGGTGACTTCTGAAGTGGAGGTATTGTTGGGTGTCCGTGGGTTTGTGGTAGATATCTGTGATGATTTGGCCATTTACGTTTTTTATAAGGATGTCTAAAAATGGTAATTCTTTTAAGGTGTGTTCCATAGTATATATATATATATATATATATGGAAGAAAGAATTTAATAAACTAAAAAACAAAACAAAAACTAACTGCTCTTTACTTTTGTAAGCCCTGCTGATGATGACCAATAAAGTGTCTGAAAGCGCCAACTCCAACCTAAAATTAAAACATTTGTCAGGATGTTGGAAAGGATCCTAATAAAACTGTATTGACATGTGTCTTTATCATTTAACCAAACCTGTTTAAACGAGGGACTGCAGCCAAATTACACACACACACACACATATATATATATATATATGCCCAAGTGAGAACCATACACACACACACGCACACACATATCTATATATATGTATATATATATCCAAGTTAAAACCACACACTCACACACACATACACACACACACACACACATATCTATATATATATAATGAACCAGATAATTTCTCATCTCAAAAATTCAAACAAAAATTAACAGAAACCGAAGTTATAACGTATGAAAATGTAAAGAAAGAAAATAAATTCATTGACATATATATATATATATATATATATATATATATATATACAGAGAGAGAGAGAGAGAGAGAGAGAGAGAGGACAGAGAGGGGTGGACAAGCACGAAAGAAAGATAGAATCTATAAGTTTTTAACTTTGTAAAATATGCATGGTATGGATGAAACTTAATGATGATTCTCAGATTTCTTCCGAGCAGAAAGTAGTGAAAAAAATGTTGAATATTATAACAAAAAAAAAAAAAAAAAAAAAAAGAATGATGCAAAATGCATAAAATTTCGACAGAAACGAAAGGGGAAAATAGGGTTTTTCAAACAAACATGCTGGAAGAAAAATTAATGGAAGGAACTTCCAAGTTCATCTGCTGCAATGGTTATTCTTGATATTGAGTATTTTCGCACTTATTCACACAATGATGACATATATATATATATATATATATTGTAAAAAATTGAAAAGAAACTATTAGAATCAGACACTGGTACTTAACCAGGCCGGATTCAAGCACAGGTTTTGCGGACTGTAGCCCGTGGCCTCAGCCAGGTGAAGCGATTGAGTGGTGGCTCAGGAGAATGAATAAAAAGTCATTTAATTTGTGAATGCAAAATCAAAGATTTATTGCAAGTTTAGATATCGATGCCATTTTAGAAAACAATTGATTAACTTATACATTTGGTTGATTGACTGACTAACTGATTGATTGATTGATTGATTTTAACGGTATCTCAATCGGTCTTGAATTATTGTATGTCTAGAGGTAAGGGAATCGCGTACATTGTACGCTTATAGTTACATTATTTGTGTAGTTGTTTCGTAAGGGAGATTTCTTTTTTAACTTGGTCCTATTGAATATGAATAATTTTCCAACATATCTGTTTGACCTATTGATAGAACCTTAAAAAGTGGACATGAAATAATGGTAATAAAAGTGTACCCAACACTACACAGAATACCGAACTAAAGCTTCACCTCTGAATGCTAGTTTGTGTCATATTCAGTGCATTCATCATTTTTTTTTTTTTTTGGAAAATACAGCAGCGTATTTTAAGCCTCGTTTACTGCGCGATTCTTTATTTGGTGTTTTAATAGGATTACGGCTTAACTTGCATTTAATAGTAAATGAAGAGTTTCTTCAATATCAGACATATTAAGAGTATACATAGATCGAGAATGACACAAGAAAGATGAAATAGATGATCTCTTATGATTTATAGCCAAGTTGGTTGGAGCTGTAGAATACACCACCTGCATCTCTGCAGACGGATAACACCCCTTCCAATGAATGTCCTGTTGTAAGAGTTTGGGGAATGCAGAGAACCCCTTCACTGGCCTCGTTCCCAGGTCTACTATGTCCCAGAGCGGTAGCACCTGATAGGGTTCTATCTATGGATCAAATAGAATTGTTTGAACATTTAACTGTGTGTAAAGAAATAAATGATGTTTGATTAAATTGTTAGTGATACATAACAATACTTGGAACGATTTAACTCTGTGCGAACGAATGAGTAATGTTGAATAGAATTATTAATGTTTAATAGCTATACTTGTAGCCCCTTCACTGTGTGCAAACAAATAATCAATATTGAATAGAATTATCATATTTACCAACCCCTTCGCTCGGGCAGGATATGACACAAGGTCATTTTTTAAGCGGAGTTTAACAGCTTTGAATTCAGAGTTTTCCTAGACTAGTTGCCTCACCAAGGCTGAAGAACCTAGTCTGCCCTACTATTTACCCATAGCAGGAGGGAGAATATTTGGATTCATACCTCATACAAGGGTATTAGTGCGATGTGAAATGCAATCAGTCAGGTCCAGGATTTGAACTCGTGTCGTCGTGTCCATATACCGCGACGATAACCATTACACCACGGGCATATAAGTGTTTAATAGCAATAATTTGAATCATTTAACTATGTAGAAACAATGGCAATACTAGTGTACAAACAAATTATTTCTAACTTATTTAAAGAGGAAATTTACCTACAAACTAATCTCTTACATATCATGTCAATCAATTCAAATGTTTGCAAACAAATGACACGTTAAATTGGAACAGTTATATAGCAATACTTGAAATCATTTAACTGTGTGCCAAAAAAAAAATGAGCTCGGGCCCATTTAAGAATGTTATCCACAAAATGTGTTTACAAATCATATATATTCATTATATATGTATAAACATGATTTGGTTGATATGCGATAAAACCGAACTTAACCTAATCTTATAATTTATTTATATTTTGGAGCCGTTCGATTCCATCTGATTCTAATAATTTCCCTTTTATTTAACATACACCCTCCCCATATATATATATATATATATGGGGAGGGTGTATGTTAAATAAAAGAGAAACTATTAGAATATATATATATATATATATATATATATATATGTGTGTGTGTGTGTGTGTGTGTGTGTGTGTGTGTAATTGTGGCTAGTCTTGTAAAATTGAATTTGATATTTCTTTACCTTTTTTCTGGGGGCCTTTTTAGATCTTGATCCGACTCTAGATACTAATCATCAAACCGAGATTATGAAATAAAAATAACAACCTTAGCTTTTTGTAGTCGGAATCAGTTTTTTTCTTTTTTTTCTTCAAAGACAGAGCAGATGCATCTTGTCCTCGGAGATTCTAATTCTGGAGCAATATCTCCCTACTGAACCAAGTGGGAAGTTCGTAAAATGTCCCTATGACTTTGAGGCCCACGCAAATTACGCAAAACAAATTGATTGCTCTTTCTCCGTTCATTAAGCCTGATTAATAAAGAATTCTTAAAAAACTATACCAAAAATATGAAAATTAACGTATCCGATTCCGTAAAATAACCCTAGACAAGATGACATAACGTTAAAGTCAATCAATTAATCAATAGATCCGTCAACCTTGTCATTTAGTCTTAAAAAAGTGGAAGAAAATAAAAAAAATAACACAAACCTTTGTGGGGTGGATATTTCTAATACCCGGTTCTCAACCCACCGAAAACAACATTTTAGGTGTGGTTGTCTCAGGAAATAAACAGTTGATCGCTTTCTGAGCGTCTTCAAATGCGAATGACTTCTGTGAAATTGGAAAGCAAACATTGTATCAGCATTCTGCAAAGAAAGAAAAGAAACAAGAAAACAGTCAGTATAGAATTACGCAAAATATACAAAATTGACCACCAAACAAATATAATTCCTCTCAATATTAGATGAATAAGCACAAAGGTTGATTAACGCTGCAATATCAGCGATGTTCTTTCGTCTTGAAATAATCTTATATGCCAGTTTAATGTACTAAAAAAAGAACTACTTTTCAAACTAGAACTAAGGAAATTCGCCATTTCACGATATATTGGGTTTATTATCAGAATTGTTATTTTAATAAATACTTTGCCCTGTCAGCTCTGGTTAAAAAACGCTGACTGTATCTTCTATAGATGAATAAGACTTCCTCAAAAAGGGGAGCTCTGGATATAACACTAAACTTCATCTGGTGGTGAGGCTCCAGTTCTGGAGATCTAGTGAGTGTTGAGTGCCTCTTCATAGCCATTACTCCCGGATCCACTCTGACCTGGAGTGGAAGTACTTGTTAGGGTCCTATCTATGGGTCAAATAGATATGTTTGAAAAATATTCATATTCAATAGGACCTAGTGAAAAAAATCTCTTTAAAAATAACAACACAAAAAATGTAAATATAAACGTACATTGTACGCGATTCCCTAACCTCTTGGCATAAAGTAACCAGGCCGGGTTGACATGTCACTCAAATCAATCGGGTAATCCATCAATCTTAAGAAATAACTACACAAAAATGTTAATATAAATAATTTGTATTAGATAAGAATACTTTATACCATATAACTGTGTCCCCCAAAATATAGAAACTACGTACAAATGTAGATATGAATGTACAACTTACGCATTTTCCTGACCTAAGATTATAAAATAACCCCAGATGACTTGACATGCCATTAAAAAATACAGTAAGCCCTCAATATAACGAACATCAATATACTGAATTTCTACTATATATATATATATATATATATATATATATATATATATATATATATATATATATATATGTTGTATACCTACGATACAGATACAATGCACAAATACAGGCGGACACTGTCATTTCAGATACAAACGGTTTATTAATTTCTGATTTCGGTTCTTCGACATGAGGAGAGAGACACAATTCTTACTATGCTAACCCCACCAACGCGCGGCGCATCTTGTGATGTTTAAGATCTCTGTCAGTAGAGATCCAAAAATCCCAACTACATCTTTCAACGGTCAAAACCTAACCCTCAACTCTATGGCAGAAACTCAACTCTCGTCTTCCATGATCAATTCTCAACTCCCAACTGATTCTTTTTCAAAATCCTCAAATTCTCAGGACCATCTCTTCCGGGCATGACGTTTTCCACACTCCAGCCCCTTTTTCTGTCTGGGAGTTTATTATGACAATCACCATTGTCATATCCTTTGCGCACGAGCGTAAACTGCACCAATTGACTCTACACCTGAACTCTTAACCCGAATAGCTCAAAGCCCAACCAAACTGAATGATAAAATATAATTAACGAAAAATGATTAATATAAAAAAATCATTCCTTAATTATATAACATATATATATATATATATGAGTGAATGAACAAAGATATTTTCCTTAAATCAAGAAAGATCATAAATACTAGCCAGTAGAGAACAATAAATACTAAAAAAAAATGTTATTTCACCTCCTTATGTTAGCTTCATTACTAAAAGCTTCATATATTTGGAAAAATATGTCTTCAAATGAAACATGCCTTGTTTATTATTATTATTATTATTATTATTATTATTATTCTGTACTTTTTTTATATATATATATATATAGAGAGAGAGAGAGAGAGAGGGAGAGAGAGAACCGGTTTGTTGGAACTAAAGTAAACTTCTGTGTAACATCTTTGGCAAATCCACAAGAAGCTTGTTGCAGAACTAAGTAAAGTAAAGTAGGCGACCATAGTCGATAGTGACCCGAAGGCTCCCTTTTCGATAGCTACTACACCAAGGTGTAGGGGAGGGCGCTACTCCTTTCCCTGGATTGCTCCACTTTACCCTTGATCCGTACCTTATAATGCTGAGTGTTAAGCAAGGAGGCATCAAGTACCATTTTTTAAGTCTTTGGTATGACTCGATCTGGGATCGAACCCAGGTCTCCCGGGCTACTGGCGAACACTCTAGCCGCTAGGCCAATATCCGGTATTGATTCTAACTGCGTGTCAACCTGTCTAGGGCTATTTTAGGCCGAGAGGTGAGGGAATCGCGTTCATTGTACGTTCATATTTACATGTTTTTTGTAGATGTTCTTTAAAGATTTTTTTTTATTTCTGTTTTTGTTTGCTTTCTTACACACGGTTCTATCGAATAAGAAAAATTTTTAAACGGTTCCATATGATCCATTGTGGGAACTTAACAATTACTATCACTCTGTTTCAAGGAGTAATGTCTAAGAAGGACTACTCCACTCTCCATAGATATCCAGAACTGGAGCCTGTCCATTAAATGCAGTTTAGTGCCATACCCAGGGTACCTCTTTATTTCCGGTGGAGGGAGGTAGATATAGAATACGTATTCTTCAACCCGGTGGCAAGGCTAAATAAACGGAAGGAAAGACAAGCTATACTCATTTATAAACATTCAATATTTAATATATATACAGGTGGTATTAAAAGAAAATAATATACAAACGTATCCATACAGCTAGAATCATAGATATATGAGGTTGTGAGGATGATTTTTTTCTTTTTCTTATTTCATTAACTTGTCTTCTATGTCTGTGGAAGGCTGCAAGGTATTTAAGGAAGGAATGAAAGAGACAAAGATATCTTTCAACTCAAAATTTTATTTTTTGGTCCATGACTATTCTGTGGTGTGGAATATTTTCTTGAACCAGCAGAAACAATCACGTCTCCCAGACAGGGTGTTGAAATATATCATAGCCCTTTTTGGTGATTTACGAGTTTGATGTCTATCGTTTGTCCAGTGGGTGTTTTCAGTGAGGTATCAGAGGCGACTGGCTAGCCCGACGGTACTGGCACAGTCCAACAAAGGCAGACTTGAGGCTGTAAGGCTTCTAACTTCTCCTGGGCCACCTTCGGGAGGACGAGCTGCATCACAGTCCAGTAGGACTCGAGCCTCGGCTCGTGCCCGACCTTCTCCTCCCCTAAACCTCTACTATAATTGACCTTCGGGTCATTGACCTTGTGTCAAGTCCTGTCTGGTGGGAGGCAGTGACAAATATTGGCTCGCTAGCATGAGACATGGCTAACTATCAGGTCCCGGGATCCAATTAGCACGTACGCTCACTGCTAGTAGCCGAGAGAAAAGGTTCCTTTTGATGGTAGTAGTAATGGCTGAATGAGAGAGAATTTCTCTTTCAGGCATGCATGTATTTCGCCTCATGTCAGATGGCTTCTGAGACCTGCAACATTTTCTGAATTTATTCATTTTGTTTTTATTTTATTTTTGATTAATCCCCACAGATATATTGTTCCATAAACAAGCAGTACGTGGAAAGAGTAAAACAAAATTAAGAAAGGCTTACTAGATAGATATAGATAATTTGGCTATATGACTTAACCATTCTCTGACCTTGTTAGAGACAACGTCTTCACTGGTCAAAGAATAAAGAGGAAAAAATTATAAGAATGGGTTTTGGAACTGTTATGTAAACCTCGACGAGGTCACTGCGGGACATTCAAATTATCTAAGGGAGATAATTTGTTATCGTATGCCTACAATAGCATAAAAATAGAAACAAAGTTATTCACAAATTCATTTGATACGGAAAATATTCAGTTGACTTTGTTATTATGCTTCTTTTTAACAAATCTAAACATAAATATTAAACTTTTTTTCTGTATAAAGTACAAAAAAATGACATTAAATTTTAATCTGCCAATTTCATTATATACATATATATATATATATATTGGAGGTGATCGTCGAGTAATGGTTATTGTCGTAGGAAATGGACGCAGTGATCCGAGTTCGAAACCTACACGAAATTGTTTACATTTTACAATGGTAAATAATAAGGCATACTAACCTCTTTAACCATATATATATATATATATATAAAATATGCAGTCAGTGTCCAAGGACAGTTGGTGTGGATTCTCCCCCGAAATAAATTTATTATGACGACTTAACCGAGTTTGAGTCTCCATTTAATTGTACTATATATATATATATATATATATATTAAGTCAAGGTTATTTACGTTGTTTTGATACTAATAGATTACTGTTAAAACATGACTAAAACTTTTAATATTTGTTAAGTACGAATTTTTCCTGTGTACATTTGAGTATAGCACAACCTCCTATTTTTCGCTGAGATTTTGGCAGAAACATATTAGTGTTATAGTTTTAAAGATATGCCACTTTTAAGAGAGTTTTTTTTTCATCGATTGAGGCTTATTGTCTAAGAATTGATAAAACCTATTCTCATCTCTTGACCTGATACTGGCAGGCTATTGACTTGTCGTGTATACACATTTTAACAGCACGGTATTGTAACGTAAATCGACGGTACTTCATTAAAAAAAAAAAAAAAAAGAAAGAAAAAAGAAGCAAAAGGTACCCCGCAAAAACAATCACTGACGCCGACTACGCTGATGACTTGGCGTTACTGGCGAATACGCCGAATCAAGCAGAGACACTACTGCATAGTTTGGAACGAGCCGCAGCAGGCATTGGCCTCCATGTCAATGCACACAAAACTGAATATATATGTTACAACCAAACGGGCAACATTAACTCACTAGACGGAGCATCTCTGAAACTAGTAGACAAATTCACCTACCTAGGAAGTAGCGTCTCATCAACCGAAAAAGACATCGACACACGACTAACAAAAGCATGGACAGCTATTGATTGGCTCTCGGTCATATGGAAATCAGACCTGACCGATGAAATGAAGCGCAGTTTCTTCCAGACAGCGGTTGTATCGATACTGCTATATGGATGCACTACATGGACGCTTACTAAACGGCTGGAGAAGAAACTAAACGGCAATTACGAAAGAATGTTGAGAGCAATATTGAACAAGTCCTGGCGACAACATCCCACAAGAAACCAACTATACGGCCACTTGCCTCCCATCACGAAAACTATACAAGTTAGACGAACCAGACACGCAGGACACTGCTGGAGAAGCAAGGACGAGCTAAGTGATGTACTCCTATGGACCCCCACATATGGCCAAGCGAAGACGGGACGTCCAGCTCGAACTTACATACAGCAGCTATGTGAGGACACGGGATGTAACCCAGAAGACCTGCCAGAGGCGATGAATAATAGGGAGAAGTGGCGAGACTGGCGGCACGACATGATGATGATGATGACGATATACGATGCATACATCTAGATTTTTAAGAGTTTAAGAAAGTGGAAAGTTTCAACAACACAAACGAAAGTGTTCATCTTTACATCCATTACTCATATGGCAAAGATGAGCTGAAATTCAACCGACTTCACGCACGCGATTCTGGAAATTCAGAAAGCTGGCAACGCGACACTCACCAAATAAACCCAGGCCTTCCAGAAAGTTTATTTTGACCCAGCAAGTAGAAAGGATACCAGCAGCAGCAGAGAGAGAAAGCGTCCAGCAAGCGGCTCATTTCGGCGGGACGGTCGGCTCGATAAGCCACTAGCAGGCTCACCTCGCACGTGGATTTCCCATGTGCTTTTTTCTCAACGACCCATATGTGCAATCTATCCTGTTTTGAAGATTTTCCACAAGTATTTTCAAACTACAACTCTGGTACGAAACATAGCCCTGAACAAACAGACGAACAACACCCCGAACAACTAGAATCGAGAATAAAACTTTTCTTTCTTTAAAAAAAAATGTAATGGTTCAATGATGAAAAAAAAACTATGATATTTCATCACACTAAAATTGCTTTACAGCTGACGCCAAAAACTATGATATTTCATCATACTAAAAATAGCCTTTCAGCTGACGCCAAAAATCAATTTAGAACAGTTAGGAACAACTTCCCCTTTTCCTCTGATACTATTTACCAACGCCTCTGCTCGGGCAGGATATGACACAAGGTCAATTTTTAAGCGGAGTTTAACAGGTTTGAATTCAGAGTTTTCCTTCTCCTAGACTAGTTGCCTCACCAAGGCTGAAGAACCTAGTCTGTCCTACTATTTACCCATAGCTGGAGGGAGAATAATTGGATTCATACCTTTCCCAAGGGTATTAGTGCTATTTGAAATGCAATCAGTATCGTCCAGGATTTGAACTCGTATCGCCGTGTTCATTTCCTACGGCAATAACGACTACACCACGGGCACCTCTGATAGAGGACGAAAAAGGACTACAAGACGAATAGTAAAACCAGATATCGATACGAACGGACCTAATAATTTTCGTTCCATAAAATTCAAAGTTTGACAAATTCGAATGCTTTTCTTAAAACAGAACTTTTTGGAACAAAGAAAATGATACACACGTATCCGACAAGGATGGCATACAAGGACAAATACAAAAAGAAAATTTATATTAATGTAACCTTTTGCAATACGCGTTTTTATTCATTTTAATACATGTCTTCTTTTTGTACATCACACTTTTGCATGTTTGCGACTTAATTCATTATTTTCAGTAAAAAAAAAAGACCTCCATAACAAACACATCTTGTCTCTATTGTTGTGTTTCTTCTCACTCTTTTTCTGTTTAGCGCGACTTTTGTTACTCTTAGACGACTACACACATAAAAGGCCTCTCTTCACTCGGCGGCACTAAAGCTACAGTTTCTATGCTCAGAAAGTGTCATTAAATAAATCGATAAATAGATAATAAAACAAAGATATACGATAGCTGGTGAGCACCAACGTCCACCAAATATTCATCCAATGAATTTGTTTTATCATCTGTATATACATCAGCCCATTGGCCTTTTGAGTAGAGTGTTCGACAATGGCCCGATAGACCGGAGTTCAATCCCTGGTCGAGTCATACCAAAGATTCAAAAAATGGTACTTGATATCTCCTTGTTTAAAACAGCATTATAAAGTACGTATCAAGGACAAAGTGGAGCAATCCAAGGAAAGGAGTTGCGCCCTTCCCTACACCTTGGTGTAGTAGCTATTGAAAAGGGAGCCTTCGAGTCGCACTCGACTACGGTCGCCAACTAATATATATATATATATGTTGAAAATGAATCTGACAGTATGATAGAAATATGTAGAAAGTTGGATGAATCAAACACTTAATTCAAATTTAGATGTGTGATATTTCGTTCGGCTATGTTCGAAATGAAATAAAGCCGAACGAAATATCACACATCTAAATTTGAGTTAAGTGTTTGATTTATCCAACTTTCCACATATTTCTATCATATATATATGTATATATATGGGGGGTGTTTGTGTACTTTAGGGCATAAATGAAACAAAATATGACCACTTGCTTTATCGGGTTTGGTCTTCCATAACTCTACAAAACAACTTTTACTCAATTTTTTTCTGAATATGGTGTCACGAACAACTTTTACTCAAATTTTTCTGAATATGGTGTCACGATGTGAACAACTAAAAATTACATGATTGATGTTTAACAGAGAAAACTTGTCGGTCCAACACATCTCATAAGAGCTCAATGGCATGAAGATCTTTGGAGCTTGGTAGCCTTGGCAACACAGTGAGACCGTCTTCATGTTCTTGAAAACATTCCTGTAAACCTCTTACAGTATGGCTGAGTGTATTGAATGATGTCACAATCATCTATGAGTGTGCATAACTTGTTTAGAATTGGTACACGTTCAAGAATTTAAAGAAATATACACAACAATGAATGATGTCACGCAATGTTGTGTTACGATATGAAAAACTATTAAGTGAAATAAAAAGAATTGACGACAAAATAAGTTACCGGATTTTTTCGCAACAAAGCAGAATGCATTTTCAGTTTTTTCCCCTTCTTTTTTAGTTTGGGTCTGGTTCTGTTTACTTAAACAAAGACAGTGCTCTATATTGTACACAATACCCCGTGACATCATACTTTATTGTGTACAACAAGCATACCCAAACAAAGAAGGAATCAAACAAAAACGTTTTCGGCATAAAGTAACCCAAAGGTCGACATACAGTAAAATCCAACCAACCAACCCTTACTGTGTACATTTCTTTACATTCATGAACAAATAACAATTCAAAATAAGCACCAAGTTAAGGGTGGAGATATTTAACTTAATATTCTTATGTGAAACCATGACCTACCTCCATAGACTTCTTGCTTTCGCGCAGTACACTCTCAAATGCCACTACGCACTCTCGCTGCTAGCTCTCTCATAATATGACCCTGGACGAATGAGAGGAGAGGGACAAAAATAACAGTCGAATGGTGAGTGATATTCACTTACTACATCCCGTGTTCGTTTTGTTATATGTATCGATTCGTTAAATGTATGAATTTGTGAAAAAGTGATTTTGTAAGAATAAATGTGGAAGTAATTTTTTAAAAATTCAAGCAACCCTCTTCCGTCACCTTTATTTGATTTTATGAAATCCCTTAGTAATATCTTTTGGGTGGTAAAAAAATATTTACTTTTCTCCATTGATAATTCTCCAGTGAAATATTTGAGTAATACGAATACCAGAGCAGAGGGTTCAGCACGGTAGCTTATCTTTTAACAATAACCGTCACTATATGCTATTTGTTGACACACTCTTGTGACACACGCCCTTGTTTTTTTTTCTTTACTTTTTTTTAAAGAACTTTTCTTGTTAAGTCTTAAACGCGTCTTTGTGTCATTTCCTGTCTTAGTCTTTAAAAAAAAGGAAACACCACTGAGGATTGATATTTAACACAAAAATGACTTTCCAACACATCAGTGTACTCGGTGCTATAACAGTGTTACGTAGAATACGCTAAATGTATTTTCTGTTGAGAGTTAAGACACCTAACACAACGAAAAAACACGTGTCTTAGGTATGATACAACTCTGGAATTGGAGGCAGGGTATCTTTTTAGAGATCTGGGAAGTGTGTTGTACCCCTTCATTGCAATTGATTCCATGTCCACTCTAACCAGGACTGGTAGTATCTGTTAGATTGATTTGGTTTTGTTGGGTTTAATGGCACATCGACCACTGTAGGTTAGTTAATGCCAAACCCTCTTCATACATATATATTAACTATATACGATTTGGTTTTAATGGTTTTTATTGCTTATCAACCTTTGTGGGTTATTTAATGCCGAATATATATATATATATAAACTCCGGAGACTTACTTAATAAAATCAAGGACATCATCATCATCATCATCATCATCATGTCGTGCCTCCAGCACAGATATCCATGACCATCTCTCGCCACTTCTCCCTATCATTCATCGCCTCCGGCAGGTCTTCAGAGTTATATCCTGTGTCTTCACATAGCTGCTGTATGTAGGTTTGAGCTGGTCGTCCTGCTTTTGCTTGGCCATATGTGGGGGTCCATAGGAGTACATCACTTACGAGCTCGTCCTTGCTTCTCCAGCAGTGTCCTGCGTGTCTGGTTCGTCTAACTTGTATAGTTTTCGTGATGGGAGGCAGGTGGCCGTATAGTTGGTGTCTCGTGGGGTGTTGTCGCCAGGACTTGTTCAATATTGCTCTCAACATTCTTGTGTAGTCACCGTCTAGCTTCTTCTCCAGCCGTTTTGTTAGCGTCCATGTAGTGCATCCATATAGCAGTATCGATACAACCGCTGCCTGGAAGAAACTGCGTTTCATTTTATCGGTCAGGTCTGATTTCCATATGATCGAGAGCCTATCTATAGCTGTCCATGCCTTCGTCAGTCGTGTGTCGATGTCCTTTTCGGTTGATGAGACGCTACTTCCTAGGTAGGTGAATTTGTCTACTTGTTTCAGAGAGGCTCCGTCTAGTGTGGTGATGTTGCCTGTTTGGTTGTAACACATATATTCAGTTTTGTGTGCATTGACATGGAGGCCAATGCCTGCTGCGGCTCGTTCCAAACTATGCAGTAGTGTCTCTGCTTGATTTGGCGTATTCGCCAGTAACGCCGAGTCATCAGCGTAGTCAGCGTCGGTGATTGTTTTTGCGGGGTACCTTTTGCTTCTTTTCTTAGTCAGCTCGAAGCCATTTTCTCTGATTTTGTCGATCGAAGTTCTAAGCACGTAGTCTAAACAGATGATAAAGAGGTATGGGGCTAGCGTGTCTCCTTGTAGTACTCCTGCAACAATGTCGAAGTATTCCGTGTCTCCATCTGGTGAACGTACTTTCACTTTGGTGTTTCTGTAGAGAATCATTATTGCTGCAACGGTTTCTTTTGGTAGGCTGTATGCTAGTTGAATTTGCTCCATTTTCCCTCTGTGGATGTAATCGAAGGCCTTGGTAAAGTCGACAAATAGTAATGTCGCCTGAAGTTTTTTTGCCCGAACGCCTTCAAGGATTCTACGGATGGTCAATATTTGTGAAGTTGTGGATCTATTTCTCCAGAAGCCAGACAAGGACATAGATATACAAAATAAAACTATGAACAGTTTAGACATAACTTCTTTTTACACAAACATACCTATCAAAGAATATGTGCTATAATCAAACGGGTGACATCTCCACTCTAGACGACCAGCACGAACATACATTCAGCAACTATGTGAGGATATGGGATGTTGTCCAGAAGACCTGCCTGAGGCGATGAACGATAGGGAAAAGTGGCGAGAGAGGATCAGGGATATCCGTGCTACCAGCACGACATGATGATGATGATGATGATGATGATGATGATGATGATATTTGGTAGCACTGGAACCTCAAAGAATTCCCTTTTTCAAATTACCAAACTCCTCTTTCCTCCGCCTTTAAATAAAATTTTTTACGCAATAATTTATTGACCAGATTCTGTAAAAATAGCTGTTATAAATCCCTTATATCTTGTATGAAGAGAGCTATTTTACTCGAGAGTAAGGATGCTTACAATAATAAAAATGTTGGTTTGTAAAATGGTAACCATGTTTAATTGTTTAATCCTTTGGTTCCTTTTATATTTAAAATGAAACAGTAAACACATTCCAGAGTTTGTCAGCAATCATCAAATAAGATTTATTTACTCTCAATATTCATTGAATATTTTAAAGTACAGTGTATGTATTTACCTAGTCCCTCCACCAGGGTCCAGTCAGCTGAGGCTTTAGAAAACGCCGACTGCATCTCTGCAGTGTCGGTAAAACCCCACTCAACGAGTGTCCTGTTATGACACAAAACCATCAGATATTGAAGTTTCTGTTTTGGAGGGTTAGGGAATGTTGAGTTCCTCTTAATTACCATAACTCCCAAGTTCACTCCGACCCGGAATGTTTGTACCTGTTAGGGTCTCATTTGAGAGTTAAATAAAAAAAATGATCCTTTTCTATACTTGAAACCCTTAGACTGTGTGCAAACAAATGACTGATGTTAAATTGAATAATTGGTATTACGTAGCAATACTTAAAGCCATTTAACTTTGAGAAAATGAGTGAATCGTGTTGAATAGAATTATTTGCGTGAAATAGCATTACTTGAAACCTCTTCACTAGAAATATTTGAAACCAAATGGGTGAAAACAAACGAACTTAAGATCGTTGAAAAAATGAACTATTCGCTTAAAAATTGTGTTTGTATTTACCACCTCCTCCACAGGAAAAAAACGTGACACAAGGTCAATTTTTTGCGGAGTTTAAACAGGTTTAAGTCAGAGTTTTAGTTTTCCTATACTGGTTCCCTAATCACCGCTGAATAATCGGGTTCATACCTTTCCCAAGAGGATTAGTGTTATGAAAAATGCAATCAACCTTATCCACGATTTGAACTCGTGTCGCAGTGTCTGTTGAATTCAATGATAACCATAACACAACGGGCACCACCTATGAAATAAAAGGATTTGGCATTAAATAACCATCAAGGGTTGATATGCTATTGAAATAATCAACGTAAACTTAAGCCAGAATATTACACAAGGTCAATTTTTAAGTGGAGATGATTTGGTTTGAATTCAGAGTTTTCCTTCACCGAGACCTGCTGCTTTTCTAAGACTAAAACCCGGTCTGCCTTACTATTGATCTTCAAGGGTATTAGAGCGAAAGTAAAACGAAAATACTTTAATCAGGACTGTGAACTTGGGTCACAGATTCTGTTGTTCTACGACAGTAACCATCGCGCTTTGAACACTTTCGTTTTAATAAAGTATATATATATATATATATATATATATATATATATATATATATTTGCATTTCCTTTTTTCATTGCTTGAATATTAGAAATACTATTTTGTTTCCTATATTAGCTTCCAAGCATCCAGTAAAAATACTTTTAGGACTTCTTGATCCAGTAACCATGATAAACATACTCTTGGTGTTGAAATAGAAATACTGATGTTACAAGGTTGGTTGCATTTTATGGCATATCAACTCTTGTGGGATATCTAATGCCAAAGCCTATATATATGTATGTATGTATGTATGTATGTATGACTTGTAAACAAATAGTTTGTTGGAAATATTATTTTTCAAGCCAGCCAGAACTCATTTGTTTGCACACGGTTAAATAGTTTCAATGATTCGTTTGGCTTGGTTTAGTTTAGTTTGATTGGATTTTATGGCATATCAACCATTGTACGTTATTCAAAGCCAAATTCTTAATAGAAATATGATTTGTAAACGCATAGTTTGAAGATAACATTTTTAAATGAGCCAGAACTCATTTGTTTGCACACAGTTAAATAGTTTCAAGGATTCGTTTGGTTTGGTTTGGTTGGGTTCGATTGGGTGCCACAAAGTGGCATTGTGTATAGATTGATTGATTTTAACGGCATGTTGACATAACTGGGGGGGTTATGCTCAGAAGTTAGGGAATTGCATTCATTGTGCATTTATATTTATATTTTAGGTGTAGTTATTTAATAGTTTTTTGTCTTTTTTTTGCACACAGTCATATATCAAGTATTTCTATCTAATACAAATGATTTGAACCTAGTTGTACAGTTTCGAGTATTATTGTAGAATACTAAAACTCATATGGTTTCAAGTAATAATCAGGTTGAAACGAATGTAATATCCAACTTTAGAGTATATTTTATGAATGAATAACTTATCGAATTATGAAATCATTAATATAACCTTCATTGCTTCCGAAAACACCATTCTATCGACCTTATAAAGCAACCTTATAAATGCTACGCTTGTAAAATTATTTTGGTTTTGATGCAAAATATGTGGCCAATTCGTGTTTAACCTCTTCTCTTGGTGTCAACGTAAGACCATCCAGATTATTCAGCAATTCCTTGAAGTGATAATTAGAAAGTTCAAGGCCAGGAGAATATGGAGGATAAAGCATTTTCCCAACCGATCCTTTTGTCAATTGAGCTGTGTGAAAACAAGCATCATCGTGATAAAGAACGACTTAGTTTCTGTTGAAACTCATTGAGTAAAACATGTTTAATGTGTTTTTGAACATAGGAATGAATATTGAGGATGATGCTGAACAATATGCCATAAGTGAGGAATGAACTTACGAACAATCGTCTCCGCCCATAAATTAAAGTACTAACTGATTATAACGTCAAGATATTAAACAGGTATTTAATACGCGTTAAAGTCACTTTGTTCTATTTAATGAAGGGCGTGAGCCAGAGATACTTTACTAAAGTTCAAATCAGGAATCCAGAAAAGAAGATAATCCATCACAATACATATTTTTTAGAGCAGTGGCAAGGATAGTTTTCATGTTTAAAGGCCAATGAGAAGAGCAGATGTGGTGGTTCGCTCTTCAGCGGTGAGCAGATAGGGCCTCTTTCCTTTATATTCCAGACGTGAGGTCAGTAAATGGTTTCCACCTTTTTAGTGTATGGACTTTTCTGTTTGTTCCTTGAACACTTGTGACTCTTGCATTGCCTTGGTGACCGTTTCAAGCGAACCAATCCCAATTGCTACTACCGTCACCTTTATACTCCACAGCTTTTTTTGGCTCTTATCGCTTTCTTTGACTTTCACCCTGTGTTCCGCTGAGACAGTAAAATTCTCTAGATGACAAGTCCTTTTTTCCTGATTAATTAACACTAGGTCAGTTTTTTTTTGTCTGAGATTGGATGATCGGTTTGTATCTCAAAATCCCTGAGAATTCTGTAGTTCTAATTTTCGAGAACAGATTTTAGCTTGTCCATATACCATTTGTCATTATGGTCAAAATTTAATCACTTGCACAATTCCCAGTGGATCATTTTTCCCACCCAGTCGTGTCTAGTCTTATATTTGTTTTATTCAAGTTTGTTGCATTCGCTTATTATCATTTTATGTCTAGTGAGTTTTTCACATCGGCGTTAGTCGGTGGGCTTTCACTTGAGTCTGAGTGACAGGAAATCTTCTTCAGTCTCCAAGACTCTCCTGGGCCATTCAGGGATTGCTTTTAAAGAAAGTATTGTGAAACCAAATTCTAAAGTGCTCGATTTTAACTTTTTTTACAGGTTCTCGATAATGCTGTAATCTGGATTGTCTTGATTTTTCCTCTGATTCCAGTTCTCTCCTTCTCCTTTCCGAGTCTTTTGACTCTGTTCCAAGTGCACCGACTACAATTAGTATCACCGTCACTCTCATGTTCCACAGACTTTTTAGTTCTCTGGTAAGTTCCAAGTATTTTTGCGTTCTTTTATTTTTACTCAGTGGTCCGCTGGAACAACAAAATCCACTGAATGGCAAGTTCTCTTTTTTTCTAGTTAATTACCACTAGGTCTGGTCATTTGGCCCGGGATTAGGTGATCCGTTTGTATCTCAAAATCCAAGAGAATTTTATGGGTCTCGTTTTCTAGAACGGACTCTGGTTTGAGCAAATACCATTTTTTAGTATGGTTAGAATGCAATCTCTTGCACAGTTCCAAATGGATTACTTTTCCCACCCAGTTGTGCCTAGTCCTGTATTCTTTTGAACTTGTTTGCTACATTCGTTTGCTAAGTATCTAGTAGTTTTATTTATTTCTTCTACTCTTGCTATTCTGTTGTATATTATCGATTTTAACGTTATTTTTGTTATTATTATATTACGCCTTGTGAGTTTTTCCCCGCAGCGTTATCTGATGGTCTTTCACTGGAGTCCGAGTAACAACAAATCTCCTCTGGCCTATCTCAGTAATGCTATAGTTCGGATTATTATTGTAATCATTTATTTATTAGTTTATTCTAATTCGTATTAAAGCCGAAAATCCCGCCCCACATAAATAAGTTGTCGAAAGTGTTAGTAGATCATTCCTACCTTCATTTTTTCAATGTTCGATAGTCTTGTTTGACTGCCCTCCCTATCTTTCCACCATACCAGGGTGAGATTCACCCTTTTTATAGTTCTATACCATTCATACAAAAAGTGTATACTATGATTTTATTTGTAATCCAATACGGGAAAAAAGTATAAAATGTTATTTTCAGGATATTTAGTAAACCAAAATTTTGGATTGTGTTAAGACTTCTGGCCAGCTTACTTTTTGCCCCTGTTGATAACTATTGCTACTCAGATTGTTTTTATACTTTGTCAGAGCAAATTTTCTGTATTTGGTTTAGTTTCTAGGTTTTATGATAACGTTAGATTATTCAAAGTCGAAGACAATCTTTTGCAAGTAATTATGCTGTTTTAAGTTACTATTCTAACTTTATAATAATCTTGTTTGTACACAGTTATATGTTTTCAAGTATTTTTATTTAACACCAATAATTTGCTGGTGACTATATGGTTTCTAGTAGTAAATATACTATTTACCAACCCCTCCGCTCGGGCAGGATATGACACAAGGTCAATTTTTAAGCGGAGTTTAACAGGTTTGAATTCAGAGTTTTCCTTCTCCTAGACTAGTTGCCTCACCAAGGCTGAAGAACCTAGTCTGTCCTACTATTTACCCATAGCCGGAGGGAGAATAATTGGATTCATACCTTTCCCAAGGGTATTAGTGCTATGTGAAATGCAATCAGTCTCGTTCAGGATTTGAAATCGTATCGCCGTGTTCATTTCCTACGGCGATAACGACTACACCACGGGCACCTCCTAAATAGTAATTATAATTCTTAGTCAGCAGTTATCGATTCAAGTTACAATTCTTTAAACAAATAATCTACATACAGTTAAATGGTATCAAGTATTCCTATCTAATACTAATAATTCATACACAACTTTATGGTTTCAAGTAAATATCCCTTTCGGAATCATACCTTTGGGAAAAATATGGACCTTCTCATCTCCTTCCCAGCAATGGGTTATATAATATTACTGTTGTTCTTATACAAGGATGGCTTTGGTATTAAATAACTCATGTAGGTTGATATTCAATTAAATAAAGAAACAAAACCAGATTTATTTATTTAGTGATAATAATCATTAGTTGGCACACTAAGGTTTCAAGTATTCCTATCAAAGACCAATAATTGGCAAGCTCCAGAACTAAATCCTAACCACCAGATACAATTTTAGTGTCATAGCCTGGACACTTGCTTATGATATGGTTAACAGTTCTATGACCTCTATGTCCAATAATACATCTAAAATTCCAATTCACTTCCCATGTCCACTTAATTTTTTTTTTTAAAGAGGACCACTTCTGGTTTTACTGATAACTCCTGACTTATTTTTTAACAGCTTCTCTTACCATATGCCCAACAAAACCAGGCCGCATGCAAAAATGTCTACCGCAGACAGCAGCCCAGACAGAGCAGTGCTTATTGGATAAAGATCACTCTATATTAAAGATCACTATTATCGGTATTTACTGAGCCTAGCTGGGTTTGCTACAAAAACACAAGTGTTGCGCAATCAGCGTGGGTCTGCGAAGTTAGCTTGTAAACCATTACACACTGCCGAAGAGACGATGCTCTCAAATATGCAAGGGTAGGGCACTTGTTTGAACGTTCTGCTGTCGTTATGGTCTGTAAAACTGACTTGTTAAGCATTACATGGTCATGAAGAACTGAGACTTATAAAACCAGAAGTTTGATTCAACCTCTGAGGGTCGATCTTTCTACAGTCATAATGGAGTGAGACAATAACTTGCTGATTGATTAATTTTAACGGTATGTCAACCTGTCTAGTGTTATTTCATGCCAAGAGGTTAGGGAAACTCGTTCATTTGTATTTACATTTTTCTTGTAGTTCCTTAAGAGTTTTTTTTTTTTGTCGACAGTCATATGATATCAAATATTCCCATCGAATACGATTGATTTTTAACTGTAACCGCTACTGCCACTCCGGCCCAGAGTAGACTTGGGAGTAATAGTGATGAAGGGGTTCTTCAAATTCTTTAGAGTTCCAGAACTGGAGCCTCACCATCAGATGCAGTTCAATATGATACCCAGGATACCCCCTTTGGCGGGGGTCTGACCCCTCTGCGCGGGATGCAGTCAGAATATTCTCATCCCGGCCATAAGGTAGATCGTTTGTTAAGTATTGCTCTATGATGAAGTGCCGATTAGAAACAGTCATCTGCTACTCGTGCACATTGAATTAGATGTGCATCTTCGATTTGTATATACACATCTTTTATTTAGGGGAGGAGACACAAGGAGTCCGATTGACGTAATGGTTAACGTGCTGGACTGCGAGATCGTAGCAAGCTAGTTCGAATTCAAATCGTGCTATTGTATTCTGTTTTAGTTTAACACCTTTGTGAAAAGCATGAACCTCTTATCACCCCAAGTATGTGTTTAATAGTACCACAACTGTACTTCAGCAAGGATTGCTTTGGTATTGAATAACACATGAAGGTTGATATGCCATTAAACAAAGAAATCAAGAAATCAAAATCCATCAGTTGATTTACATGCTATTATCAATACTTGTGAAGATCAGTATAAAAAACACAGAAGTTAAAGATACAAACGTGAAGAAATTGTATCAGCTTAGTGTGGGACAAGACTTCAAGGCTGGAGCACCCAGTGAGGATTATGTAGTAATATTTGTTACGTAATACTGGATGGCGAAAGGTATATATATATATATATATATATATATATATATATATATATATATAGCTTAGTTTGGAACAAAACTAAAAGTATGGAGTACCCAGTGAAAACCTAATACTAATGCTCTGCTTATGTACTAATGTATAGATTAAAATATTTCAAATATTTTGACTATATATATATATATATATATATATATATATATAAGGTGTCTCAATATAAATGGGACCCATGTGGCTGCTAATAACTCTACTAATAACAATGCTGTGGTCTTTTTTGTTTTAGATTCGAAAATAGTATATCACAACAATTGTTAATCCTTGATTACAATGCTTTGGACAAGCAAGGAAAAAACATTTTGCGTCACTACTTATTTGGAAACAAAATCATTTAAAACTGTCTCAAAATAGATTCAACCCATTAATATGTTAATGATTTATTACTGAGACAAGAAACTCAAAAAAGATTGCATGTCCTGCTAGCTGATATAATAATAATAATAATAATAATAATAATAATAATAATAATAATAATAATAATAATGATAATAATAATAAAAACTGGATTTGATGTCTCTAGCTCAAAGGATGCATTTTTTAAAGGACGTCTTCCAAATGGCCGCCATTGCGCTTGTCTTAGTAATAAATTATTATCAAATAAACGTGTTGATTCTATTTTGAGACACCCTATATATATATATATATATGTGTGTGTGTGTGTGTGTGTGCGTGTGTGATTGATAGATAGATAGATAAAGGACCGTGAACCCCAGTATCCATCTATCTGTCGATCTATCAATCTCATTATCATAATCTTCATGTCATGCAGCTAGCATGAATTTCCCTCTCTCGCTATTCGTCTCTATCATCCATCGCTTCTAGCAGGTCTTCCGGGCTACATCCTGTGTCCGTACAGAGCTGTTGTAGATGAGTTCTTGTTGGTCGTCTAATACTTGCACATCCGCGTGGAGGGTCGCTAATGAGTTGGTCTTTACTTCTCCAGCAGTGTCCCGCATGTCTTGTTTGGTTTTAGAGATAGCAGGTAGGTGGCCGTACTCTACTGTTTTATGGGATGTTGCTTCCAAGATTTGTTTAGTATAGCTCGTAACATTCTTGTGAAATTCCTGTCTAGCTTTTTCTCTATGCGTTTAGTCTGCGTCCGTATAGATTGACACGACCGCTGCTCGGGAAAAAAAACGCATTCTATCTCTATCTCTCTCTATATATCTATGTATCTATATGTATATATATATAACTGTATACATATATATGTATATAGGACAGAAAGATAGATAAACGGACAGACAATTGAAGCAAACTAGATAGATAGATAGATAGATAGATAGATAGAAAGATATTGGGGTTCACGAGTCATCTATCTATCTATCTAGACAGACAGTCAGACAGAGATATGGACAAAATGAGCTTGTCAGTGAGTGTGCGAGAGTGAGAGAGAGAGACAGAGTGTGTGTGTGTGTGTGTGAGAGAGAGAGATAGAGAAAGAGAGAGAGAGAAAGAGTACTCATGACCCTGTTTTCTTTCCGTTTTAACTGCGTATACGCAAAAGTTTCCAGTGAAAAACTATTTTAAACTATATTTTTCTGGGAACTTTAATACACAATGTTTATTTCGTAATTTACTAAGCTTTCTGATAAGATGTGGGGCAAGGCCGTATAAATGGGTCACCCAGTGAGACTCAAATTCACTCGTGCTATTCATTACACTTGTTTCAGAAAAATATTTTTCACGTAATATATATATATATATATATAAAGAAAAAAGTACGCTTCTCCTACCCCACAGTCACGTGTGGACTTGTAGAAATAAAATTTCATTTCTGAAGAAATCCTTATAATAAAAGATGTCATTTTGATTTTCTTTCTTGCCTTCTTATTCTCATCTATCTATCTATCTATCTATCTATCACAGTGATTCATACACAGCAAACGATACAAAAAATTTAAATAATAAAACAAAAATACCGATTTTACAATTAATTTCTTTATTTGGAATGGTATCTTTAATTTTTGCATTTTTAATTTTACTGAGACAAAGAGAATAAATCTTTTCGAGAAATGTTTTTCGCCCTAACTATACCGGTACTCAGATATGTACTCAGTTCAGCTTTACCTGGTAAAATACTTAGCCACTCAGTGAGGATCGAACTCGTTACTGTAGTGAACATATACTAGAGTCGTTTGCCAATTATCATACAAAAGAAATTTGGAGGTGCCCGTGGTGTAATGGTTATCGTCGCAGGATATGGACACGGCGACACGAGTTCAAGTCCTGGACGATACTGATTGCATTTCACATAGCACTAATACCCTTGGGAAAGGTATGAATCCAAATATTCTCCCTCCAGCTATGGGTAAATAGTAGGGCAGACTAGGTTCTTCAGCCTTGGTGAGGCAACTAGTCTAGGAGAAGGAAAACTCTGAATTGAAACCTGTTAAACTTCGCTTAAAAATTGACCTTGTGTCATATCCTGCCCGAGCGGAGGGGTTGGTAAATATGATTCTCATACAAAAGAAATACCATACTACTACTTGTACTACTACTACTACTACTTCTATTTATAGTTGCGGCTTGTATTTTTCGTGCCTGATTTCTTCGTGTTATAAAAGTATGAGTTGTTATATTAATTATGGCTAATCTACTTTTTTCGAGTCACCATTTGATTATTAATGTGCTGTTCACGAATGTTGCTAATCTAAGTAGTTTTCAATGGTATATGTATTTAGACCCTTACCCAATCACTCCTTCACGTCTAGCATTTGCCACAAGGTCAGTTTTTAAGCGGATAAAGTATTTGCCCAAACGGTCCGCCACAAGCAGGATACGACACCATGTCAATTTTCAAATGGAGTAAAACTGGTTTTTGATTTCATATATTGGTTGCTATTACAAAGTTAAAGAATCCAGTCTACTTTCCTTTTTTTTTCCAGATAGCTGGGGAGAGAATATACCTTTCCAAAAGATATTAGAGCTTCGTGAAATACAAACAGCCTCATCTAGGAATTGAACTCGGATCGCTGGATCCGTTTCCTATGACGACAATCATTTCGCTACAAGCACCTCTATTTTTTGAGCAGAGGACAGTTGGTTTGATTTAAGAGTTTTCTTCCTTTTACACCAGTTACCCTACCAAAGCTAAGGATCCCAGCCCACCCGACAATTTACCCAAAGCTCTTAGAAAAAATAGAATCATGCCTTTCTCAAACGCAAACAGCCTGGTTCATTATAGTTTTCAATGGTACTCATGTATTTACGTGTTTACCAAACCACTACGTAACGTGCAGGATTTGCTACAAGGTCAACTGTTAAGAAACAACTACGCAAAAAATGTAAATACATATGTCCAGTGAACGCAATTCTGTAACGTCTTGTCATAAAATAATCCTAGACAGCCGTTAGAATCGATCGGTCAATGAATTTTCAGTCACTTTTTTTTCAAAGCTGAGCGAAGAAGAAAGAAATAATAAATGATAAGCTCTTGTTGAGATTTGAACTCCCATCCCCTTTGATAAACTACATGATTTTAGAATATTATATATGTACTTACCCAACCCCTACTATACAAATAAGATGCGACAAAGTCCAATTTTTCGGCGAAGTTTTCATTTTTTTTAGATAGGTTACCACACCAAACCTAAAGAACCAAGTCTGTCCCAAAAGGGTGGTAGTATGAATGTAGATATTTATCCAACCCTTCCAACACGGCAGACTGTGACAAAAAATCAATTTTTAAGAGCAGGTTTCCTTCTTCTAGAGTGGTTGCCATGCTAAAGCTAAAGAAACCAGTCTGCCCAATGTACAGCTCGTAGTTTTCTCATATGTTGCTCCTCTAGAACTCCGGCAATTCCCATCCCACCTTTGCTGGTCTGCGGTTCCTCTGTATGTATTTAGCCAATGAGTTTAATTGTCAGAAGGTTTGTAATTACCCAACCCCCTTCTGGGCGGGTAGAATGTGACAAAAGGTCAATTTTTAAAGCGAATACTCGTAGTTTGAATTTAGAGGTTTTTTTCTTATAAAATGGTTGCCTAATCAAGGCTAAAGAACGCAATGACAGGATGTGACGCAGGGTCAAATTTTGAGCATAGAACAGCTGGTTTCAGTTTTCCTTCTCCTAGAATGGTTGCCCTACCAAAAGCCCAAGTCATAGTCTTCCCTACTAATTACCCATAGCTCGTGCGAGAAAAGATGGATTCATGATTTTCCCAATGGCATTAGCACAAAATGGAATGTAAACAGTCTAGTCCAAAGTGGTTTTCAATGATACGTATATTTATGTATTTATCCAAGCCCTCCACCATGAGTAGGATGTGGCACAAGATCAGTTTTCAAGTGGAGTACAACTAGTTTGAATTCAGAGCATTCCTTCTGTTCGACAGCTTGCCATACCTAAGTTAAAGAGCCAAGTCTGACCTACTATTTTACTCATTGCTGAGGGTAGAAAAAAATAGTTTATTCATATATTTCCTAAGAGTATTAATACCATGGGAAGTACAGTCTCGTTTAATATTTGAACTTGGGTTGCTGGATCCAATTCCTATGCTATCCATAACCATTACACTACGAGCGCCTCTACTTTTTAAGCTGAATACAGCTGGATTGAATTAGAGTTTTCCGTTTCCTCTACTGGTTACCGTACCAACGCTAAAGAACTCAATCTGTCCTAGGAGAAGAGATGGATCTATGCCTTTCCAAAGGGTATAAGCGCAAAGTTAAACGCAGACAACCTGGTTCAAAGTAGTTTTCAATGGTATCTATTTTTGTATTTACTCCACCCCTCCACTCTATATGACACAAGGTCATTTCTAAGCGGAGTATAACAGGTTTGAATTTATTTTACTTTCTCTGAGACTGGTTGCCGTACCAAGGTTAAAGAGCATAGTCTGTCCTACTATTTATCCGAAGCTCGTGCGAGATCAAATAAAATCATACTTTTCCTTAGGGCATTAGCACGGAGGGAAATGCAAATAGCCATGTCTAGAATTTGAACATGGATCATCGAGTTAATTTCTAACGATTATAACAGTCAAGCCATTCGCACCTCCATTGTATTTTCAGCTAATTTGGTTAGGTTTCTTTGTTAAGAGGCATACTAACCTTCGTGGGTTATGTAATGCCAAAGCCAATCCTTTGGACAAACAGTAGTGGTACTCGAGTTCAAATGCTGCACGAAGAGCTTCACTATTATCCTTAAGGATGCCATGAATGTTTCCATCCTCTCCTATCTAAGAAAGGGATAGAGATAGATAGATAGATAGATAGATAGATAGATAGATAGAGAGAGAGAGAGAGAGAGAAATTGTTACAATAACAAATAATAGAAAGATTTAAAATTTCATGAAAAATAAAAGACGAAAGTTGTTAATAATACAGCAACTAGTGTAGAAGAAAAAGTCAGAACTCAAACCAACTTAAAAGCAGACCTCGTGAAAAATCCAGCAGGTTGCGGAGGCTTGTGTAAACACATAGACCATCGACAACCGTTTCGGACCAGGCTTTTTGCGTTTCTCTAGGCGCTTATACTCTTGGGAAAGGTATGAATCTATCTCTTTCTCCACAAACTATGCATAGGACAAACCGAACACTTTAGCCTTCGTATGGCAACAGGTATTGGAGAAGGAAACTCTGAATTCAAAACCTAAGCAACGCTGTTGGGAGAATCTGTGATGCTCCATTCTTCACGTTCTGTTTTCTTCGTTTAATGGCATAACCTCCGTGCATTATTCAATGCCAAATTCATCCTTATAGAAGGCCAGCAGTGGTTCTATTTAGCACATAGCTGGAAGGATAAGGGAGTTCATATCTTTCCCAAGGGTATGAGTCCGAAAATGAACGTAATAGCATGACTAGAGTTCGAACTTCCAAACTACGATTCCGTAGTCCGGTACATAAACCTTTACGCTATAAGAATTCCCTCCCTATTCCTCAGTTATCAGCTGGAATAAAGAATTTTTTAGAATATGAAAGGCGCTTTTGACGTATTCTACGTTGGGAACAAAGCCGGCAACCAATTACTTTGACCTTACTCCATTCACTAAATATGGGTTGCCATAACAGATTTTTTTTACTCTTCGGCTAATTCTTTCTTTGGATTATACACCGGGAAAAGAATGAAGAATGGATCGGCTGAAACGTTGAGATAATAACAACATTAAGAGCGCAAAGATCTCATTTGTTGGAACAAATTTTGGAATGTTAATTTTGATTCTTAAAGAGTATGATCAGATAGGAATGTTATGCGATCATCAATCACAGACTATCAAAATTCTTGCAAACAAGCGCTCAGCGACTTTAACAAGCTTGATCTCTTTTATTTTTCAAAGACATCTAACTTAACTAGAGTGGCTGTGAGAATTGCTTGGTAGACCGGGGTTCAATCCCAGGTCGAGTCATACCAAAGACTCAAAAAATGGTACTTGATGCTGCCTTGCTTAACACTTAGCATTATGAGGTACGTATCAAGGATAAAGTGGAACAATCCGTGGAATGGAGTAGCGCTCTCCCTTATACCTCTGTGTAGTAGCTATTGAAAAGGGAACCTTCGAGTCGCCCTCGACTAGGGTCGCCAACTTTACATACTTATTAATAAAGCAGGATAAAATTATCTTAAAATTCATTATTAATTCTTAATTAATCTTCATCTGATTATTTTTTCTCAGCTTGAAGTTTACGACTTTTCGGCTCAGGAGGGATATCAAATATTTAACCGCTTAGTTCTAGAGGCCTTTAGCTCCTAGGCAGCACTTCCTTCTTCGTCTAAGGGTGGTAAGAGTTAGGTTTGTTGCCCGTGGGGCGCCTCTGAAGAGGAATGCTGACGGAATCTAAGCAATTTTAAAAACTGCACCGCGGGAGGCTTCCTTTCTGCGGACCGTCCGAAACTAAACCAACCTTGTATCTCATTTTGCCTTGCAGGGATTCGGATAAAAAGCTTCTCAGCTTGAAGTTGCATACTTTCCATAGATTGCATATTTTCCATATATTCAGTTCCACCACCACCTGCTACTATGTTATAAAATGAGTAAGGGTTGAGTTTATTGCCTGACGCCTGAGGCGCTCGCATAAGTGAAAATACCGACGAGATGAGGACAGTTTTTGCCTTTTCCTTATCCCAGTCCTCGGGGGACAATCTTAGTGTTAGTAACTTAATTTCAATTCAAAATTACAATTGTTTTACCGACAACGACAGACAGCTGAAGTGTACAAGACTGAAACAAAAATGAGGATGTTAGTCTGAGTATGTGAGTGAATAGTAATGTTAAACTGCAATTGAATACTTTCTATGATCGATCAGATGACTGTTTGTTTGAAACTAAAATGGAATCATAAATTCTTTTCTTAAAGTTATTTTCATTTCAATTAGTCACCTAATTGGGAATGTTTCTTATTACACAAATCATTTAGACAAAAGAGATTATATAACACATTATTAAGATTGAGATAATTGTGTTTTGATTCTTCTTTTCTTTTTACATGACAAAAATTTTGTTGCGTCTGTATATTTTCAATTTTTATTCTCACTATTACCACTACTACATATATATTGGCATAATAGTTATAGTGTTCGATGGGCGACCAGGGTTCAATCCCAGGTCGAATTACATCAAAGACTAAAAATGGTACTTGATGCCTCTTTGCTTAACACACAGCATTGTAAGGTACGGACCAAGGGTAAATAGAGTAATCCAGAGAAAGAATTAAGGCTCTCCGCCTACTCCTTGGTGTTGTAGCAATTGAAAAGGGAGCCTTTGGGTAGCCTTCGACAACGGTCGGCCAACTCACAACTTACTAATTTATATGTATATATACATATATATTAAATGCTTGTTGTTAGTCCAAAGAAAGAATAAAAATATTTTAAAATGGGTAGGTCCACTTTCTCCCATCTCTAAACCCATCCAAATAAGACGAACAAGGCATGCGGGACTCTGCTGGAGAAGCAAAGACAAACTCATTAGTGATGTTCTTCTATGGACCACTTCACACGGACATGCAAATGTTGGCCGACCAACAAGAACTTATCTACAACAGCTCTGTACGGACACAGAATGTAGTCATTAAGACCTACCGGAAGCGATGAATGACAGAGACGAATGGCGAGAGAGAGAGAGAGAGAGAGAGAGAGAGAGAGGTCAGGGAAATCCGTGCTAGCAGTGTGACATAATGATGATGATAGTAACTATTGTAGGAGAAAGAAAACTGATTTAAACCGACTTTACCCCGCTTAAAGATTTACATTGTGTCCCATCCTGCCAGTAACGGAGGTGTTGGGTTAATACAAACGACCAATCATTCTCTAGTAGTATTGCGGAAGATTAAACCCAATTCCTATCAATAATCATCATCTTATCTCTTTTAATTCAGATCAAAATATAAGATCAGTTTATTAAGTTATCAGTCTGACTGCCCCTTTCTTTTTAAATCATCAAATTAATTACAAATTTTATCCTTCAAAACAGTTCCCTTGTGAAATCACACGCTGACGAAGACGCTGTTGAAACTCCCGGTAGTTTTTAACTAACGCTGCACACTAATGCGCTTGGGAAATTAATAAATCCATCATTTCTCCCTTCTTGTATGGGTAAATAGTAAAGTAGATAATATTCTTAAGCCTTGGTTTGGCAACCAGTCTACGAGAAGGAAAACTTTAAATTACTCCGTTTTAAAAATACCTTTGAGTCAAATTCTGTGCGTGTTGGAGGGTTTGGGTAAATACGTACATACAGTGAAACAAGTACAGTGTCGGATTGCACCCATGATGTCATGGTTACCACGAAGGAAATGGACACAGCCAACCGAGTTCAAATCCTGGACGAGTCTGTTTCCATTTCACATAGCGCTAGTATCCTTAAGAAAGGTATGGATCCAACTATTCTCCCTCCAGTTAAGGGTAAAATAGTAGGGCAGACTAAGCTCTTTAGCCTTGGTATGGCAACCGGTCTTGGAGAAAGAAAACTGAGTTCAAACCTATTAAATTCTATAATGAACTGGATAAAAAATTGACCTTGTGTCGTATCCTTCTCGTGCAGGGGGGGGGGGGCTTGCTAAATGCATACACTGCTTTTACCTTCCTTTTTTTAATATCTCTTTATTCTTTTTTTTAATATTTTAGATTATATCACATCTTTTTATATCATTCATGGCTTTTTTATTATCACTTTGTATAAATCATCACTTTAAAATATATCGCATTATTGCTTTTTAATATGACTGTTTGTTTTTTTTAAGTATCGCTTTTTTTTTAGATATTACTTTTTTAATAAAGTTTTTCATATCGCAAATTTTAAAGATATCGCATAATTGCTTTTTTAAGATATCGCTTTATTGTTTTTTTTAACATAACTTTATTACTTTTTTGATTTCGCTGACCAGCCCATTTTCTATTTGGGTAGACCGGGATTCAATTCATTTTCTATTTGGGAGACTGGGATTCAATCCCAGGTCGAGTCATACCAAAGTCTCAAAAAATGTTACTTGATACCTCCTTGACTAACACTCAGCATTATAAGGTACGTATCAAGCGTTAAGTGGAGCATTCATGAGAAAGGAGTAGGACTCTCCCCTACATCTTCCTGTAGTATCTATTGAAAATGTAGCCTTCAGGTCGCCCTCAATTACGGACATCCAACAACTATTACTTTTTCTAATATTTCTTTTTTTACATCGCATACTTATATCACTTTATTACTTTTTTAATATTGCTTTATCGCTTTTAATGGTAACTTTAAGCGCATATACAATACAATTGTAATGTTATCGATTATCATAAAAAAAAAGGCTTAGCCTAATTTGCAATACGGTCTGTGAACAACGAGGCATAGGTTTGTAAGATAGTCCTACTAACCATAACTGTAGTGGTAAGTTCGATTATGAATATGTTCCCAACATTTTCACAAATACGTCATAATAACCTACACTTCTTAAATGTCAGATAAAAACAGTCCAAATGAGAACTAAAACCAATAATTTCGCATCTTTGAATTCAATTGCAATTAAACTTACTTGATAAACTTTGTATATGACGTCTGACTGCATATCGAAATAGAATATTACTAATATATATTCCAGATACTTTTTGAAAGCGCACTAAGCATAACGGTTATCATCGTAGGAAATGCCATCGGTGATCTGAGTTAAAATCCTGAACGGAACTCAGTGTTTCACTTTAAGCTAATGCCCTTGAGAAAGGCATGAATTAAGATATGGGTAAGTGGAAAGGTAGACTGAGTTCTTAAGCCTTAGTAAAGCAACCAGTGTTGTGGAAGGAAAACTCTGTATTCAAACCATGCTGTACTTCGCTTAAAGATTGACCTTGTATTATATCCTGCCTGTGACGGAGGTGTTAGGTAAATACATAGTCAAGGTGCTTTCACCTCGCACACTCCCTGACAAAAAACAAAACAAAACAAAGCGCACCTAGACGCATATATCATGATTTAAGAGATAAATTATGCCAAGGATTCTTTTTTTCAACAGCATTATTATAATTGCGAGTAGTAGGCTATTTTCAGGGCGTGTACTATGATTTTTCTAATTAATTCTAGTCTGAAAAATATGGTTTCTTTCAAGACTGTGACTGACATTAGTTTGATGCGAAAAGAATTCCTTTTGGAAGAAAGAACTGGCAGAAATCCAATATTTTAAAAACTGAATACAGAACACATTACAAAGTGTAGGTATACAAACGTTACTCTGTGTGTGTGTGTGTGTGTGTATATATATATATATGAATTAATACTCACGTAAACATTAGCAAAACAACAAATATACCTAATATTTATATACGTAAGCTAATGCACATTATATATATATATATATATATATATATATATCATTATCATCATGTCACGCTGCCAGCAGGGATTTGCCTGACCCTCTCTCGCCACCAGTCTCTATCGTCCATCGCTCCTGTATAGCTGCTGTTTTGTGGGATGTTGCTTCCAGGACATGTTCAATATTGCTCACAGCATTCTTGTGTAATTGCCATCAAGCTTTTTCTCTATAAGTTTAGTTAGCGTCCATGTAATGCATCCATATAGCAGTATTGGCATGGCAACCGATTGGAAAAAAACTGCGTTCTATTTTATCGGTTAGGTCTGACTTCCATATGACCAATAGACTATCGTTAACTGTCCATGTCTTTGCATGTTGCGTGTTGATGTCTGTCTCGGTTGATGAGACACTGCTTCCTAGGTTGGTGAACATGTCCACTAGTTTCAAAGAGCTACCATTTAATGTGGAGATGTCACCTCTTTGATTAAAGCGCATGTATTCTGTTTCTCTGTGTTGACACGAAGGCCTATATCAGCAACGGCTCGTTCCAGACCATACAGCAGGGTTTCGGCTTGGGCAGGTGTATTTGCTAGAAGCGCTATGTCATCGGCGTAGTCCACGTATGTAATTGTTTGTGCGGCGTATCTTCTACTTCTTTCCTTTGCCAGCTTGAAACCGTTATCTTTCATTATAACTATAGACGTTCTAAGCACGTACTCTAGGCAGATGATAAAGAGGTATGGGGCTAATGTGCCTCTTTTCAGCACATCGGCTACAATGACGAAGTAGGTTATGTCTTCACCCGAGTAGCGGACTTTTTAAATATATATATATATATATATATATATATAATAACCATCAGCTGAGTAGCTTAAAGTCTGTGCGTTAGTGGTAGTTTAAAAAAGATTTTATCTGGGTTAATTTGCATTAAGCCTCCGTGGGATAATAAACTACTGCTTTTTTTTAGTTTGGTTTGAGTTGGTTTATTTAATGGTATATCAACCTTCGTGGGTTATTTAATGCTAATTCCATCCAAATAGAATAAAGCGATGGACTGCGTAATCGTAGTAAGCGAGTTCGTACTCCAGTCGCGCTATTACGTTCACTTTCGGGCAAAACCCTTGGGAAAGGTATAAACCCTCTTATCCTCCTAGCAATGGGTTAAATAGTACCACAACTGTTCTTCTAGGAGAATAGCTTTGGCATTATATAACCTACAAAGGTTGATATGCCATTAAACAAAGAAACCAAGCCAAACCAAATAGAATAGTGTTTAATTTAAAAAAGAATCAAATGAGAATTAATCTGATAATACATTTTCATACTAATATGCCAGTATATATATATATATATATTATGTATCATTCAGTCCAGTTAAACAGGAGTCAGAAATAATTCCGTCAGGACAAAAAAATCATTCAGCTATGAACATTTAAATTTCCTGGTAAGGAACTCAATGTAACTGACATCACGGAGCAATAATTTCTTTAAAAAAACAAAAACCGGTCACATTAGGATTATAAATTTATTTCCATCCTGTTATGGGAATCGATATGAATTAATAACACCAAAAATAACAGGACCTGACGGTAATTATTTTATCCATTAGATCTGAAGAAGTCCTGTTATTTTTGGTGTTATTGATTCATATCAATACCCATATCAGGATGGAAATAAATTTATAATCCTAATATAACCGGTTTTTGTTTTTCTTAAAGATATATATATATATATATATATAGCACTATATATATATATATATATATATATATAGCACTATATATATATATATATATATATAGCACTATATACATCATCGTTATCGTCCTCATAGCCTCTTGATAGAATTGATTCCCTTGACCATCTCTCGTCATCCGACCCTGCCGGCTATCACTCTTGAAAACTCTTCTAGACGGCATCCAGTATCCGCACAGAGCTTATGAATGTAAGTTTTTGCTGATAGGCTAACATTGGTTCCTCCATGTCAATGAATCTCTAAAAGACAATCGCTCATGAGTTCGTTCTTACTAATCCAGCAGTACCAAGTTTGTCTTAGTTGGATGGTTTGTGAGATGGGAAGTAGGTGGCCATGCAGCTACTTTTTTGTTGGGAGCTGTTTCAAGGATTTCTTCAAAACAGCACGCAGCATATTTATGTAGTTCCCATTAAGCTTTTTTTGTAGCTCTCATTTAGCTTTTTCTGAATATTTATGTATATATATATATATATGCACACAATGTTCGAATATTCACAATGTTAAATATTGTTTATAAGACACAGTTTCTTACAAATTAGACTGTATGATCGTCAGATGGATGATCAGTATTATTGGATTGTTTGCCTTTGAGTAAAACACAAAAAAGAACAAGTGCAAAAAAATAGAAGAGAATAAAAACAAAATGCAAGAACAAATCAGGCAAAATAAAATAAAAATTCGTACAACCCATACAAAAATGATATCCTGATGATTTTACTGTCGAATGTACGTGAAACTCAGAGTCAGAGACAGTATTTAACATTGCGAATATTTCAACAATTTAAATTTTTAACCGGCTCTATTTATCAAGGATAACAAACGCGTCAAAAAGATTTACTTATATGTTTTGAGCAAATCTTTGGCCAAATACGCTTACATCACACACACACACACACACACACACGGTGCACTTCTCAAAAAAGGTTGCCCATGCCAGTCTTAGGCATATAGTTTAACCAGATCATATTCAAACACCTGAGTATCAGAAAGTATTCGAATCTCTCTTTAGATGCGTGCCTGGCGATCTGTTTTGCTGGTTCTACTTCTGTGGCACAACCATCCCATAATCAGGCACTTGAGTATCAGAAATTATTACCCATCCCTCTTTTCATGCGTCTGTAGCTCTATATGGCAAAGTCTAAGCCAACGGAAAAAACATCCTATAATCCAGCACTTGCGTTCCTGAAATAATTACCCATCCGTCTTTAAATTTGCGTCTGTCACTCTATTAAAAAAATTCTTGAGCTATAGCACAAACATACCATAATCCATTTGCGGCGTGTCAGAAATAATTACCCATCATGTTGAGCAAATCCGAGGTCTACCGAACAATCACCCTATAATCCAGTATCCGCTTGTCTAAAATAATTATCTCTCAATCTCCAGACCTGTGTATGTTGCTCTATGTTGCAATTCCGAGGCCTATGGCAAAACATTCCCATAAATCCGTCCACAGGGTTAGAATTAATTACACATCCATCTTTAGATATGAACAAGTCGCTCTCTTTAGCAACTCCTTGATCGGTTTCATAACCGTACCATAATCCTATACCTAAATGTCGGAAATAATTACCCATCCACATTTAGATGTGTACTTGTAAATCGATAAAATTTTAGGCCTATGGCAACGACCATACTAAATTCCATCACTTACATGTCGGAAATAATTACCCAACCACCTTGAGATTTTAACCTGTCTCTCTCTTTTGTAGGTCTTGGACGAATTGCACAACAATAGAATAATCCATCACCTGCGTATCTGAAATAATTTGCTATCCATTTTTAGATCTGTGCTAGTCAGTCTACTTATTAGTTTCTACTATTATAGCACAACATTTCTACAATCCGGCATTTGCCATTTTTATACGTGCCTGATGCTCTATTTAGCAGTCCTAGGAGTATGGCATAACCATCTAATGATTTTAGATATATATGATTTCTAAATACATTTTCTTGATAGCCTTTTTTAACAAGCTGGAACTCATTCTTTCGGACACAGTTTAGCATTTTTACCAAACTCGAATAATTCTATTTACTATTGATGATTTATTTGCACACAGTTAAATGAATATACATATGATTTGTAAGTGAATAGTTTGTTGGTAATTTCATTTTTAAATGAGTTAAAACTAATTTGTTTGCTCATTAGTATTGCTACTGTTTCTACACAGTTAAATTGTTTCGATTATTGCTCTCTAGCACTAAAAATGCAATATTCAAATAGTTATTTGTTTGCAGACAGTGAAGTGGTTACAAGTGTTGATATTTGACACTAATAATTATATTCAACACTATTCATTCATTTGCACACAGTCAAATGCTTCCAAGTACTGTTATCTAATACCAACAATTCAATTTAGGCACACAGTTAAAAAAAATTTCAAGTATTGCTATTTAACAATTCTATTCAACACTATTCATTTATTTGTACATATTTAAATAGTTCCAAATATTGTTATATATCACGAACGATTCAATTAGACAATTAAACAACAGTCATTTGTTTATACAGTTAAATTGTCAAACAGCTCTATTTCAAACAATTCAATTTAACTTAAGTTATTCGTTTGCACACAGTTTAAATGTCAAACAGTTGTATTTGACCCAGAGATAGGACCCTATCATATGCTACCACTCCAAGTCAGAGTTGACTTTGGAGTAATGGCAATGAAGGGGTACTCCACATTACCCAGAGCTCCAGGTCAGGATCCTTGCCATCAGATGGATAAATATCATATCTAGGTCACTCATGTGTGTGTGTGGGGGGGGTCTTACTTCTCTGCAGACGCAATCGGTGTATTCCATAGGCCCAGCCGACTGGGCTTTCACTTATTGTTTTCCAATAGTAATAATTCTAGGCTGCTGACTTTTGATTGGTTTGGTTTGGTTTGATATGCCAAATCCTATTTATACATATATATTAGATATATATGACTTGTAAACATAAGTCAAGAAAGTTACATAGTTCAAAACATCGCTATTTATCACTAACAATACAATTATATATCAGTCATTTGTTCACACACATTTTAGTGATCAAACAGGTCTTTTTGACTCATAGATAAGACCCAGTCAGGTGCTACCGCTCCGGACCAAAATGTACCGGGGAGCAATGGCAGTGAAGGGGTACTTCACATTCCCTAAAGTTCCAGCATTACTGGAGCCTCATCATCAGAATATTCAATGTCATATCAAGGACCCTCATTGGGGGTCTTAATTCTGTATTCTATAGCGCCAGCTGACTAGACTCGCTGACCTTTGAATCTTGATGTGAATCGAGAAGTTTCGTCAGGATATGTGGAAGATGGAAGCATCTTGAGTATGCATTCAATCCTTAAGCTGAGTACAGCTGGTCTAAATTCCCCTTTTCTTCCCCTAGACTGGTTGCCGTATCATATTTAAAGAACTCAATCTGCCTTACTATTCAATAGTGGCTTGGAGATAAAGATGGAGTCATGCCTTCCTCAAGTGTATTAACGCGAAGTAAAACTCTAACAGCTTCATTCAGGATTTAGATCTGGGTCTTCGATTTCATTTCCTACGATGATAATCGTCATATTAAGCGCGTCTCTGTATTTTTCAGAAGTGGAGTCTTTGTAATTTTAGTCTTTTAGATTGGGTAAAAGAAAAGGGAAACTTATCTAGTGTTGGTTCCAGTCATTTTTGTTTTTATCTTCCTCGAGACGTGTGGATTTTCACTCATGGAAATTTGCTAGGCTTAAGGATCCAGCGTTAACGCGATAATTACATTGTGTGGGAAGGAAGAAAAAAGTTAGTTCTCGTTACGTGTCTTTTTTTATGAACGTGTTACAATTAGTAGAGTTCCACTAGCAAGGACGGTAATCGTGTTTTAATTCTTTTTTTTTTTTAAATTTCATTTTGTTACTTTTTTTCCCACTACTCCTCACATAATGGATTTTTGTTTGCTTTACCGTCTCCTGCCTGACAACAAGAACATGGCCGAACATCCCTGTTTGAAAGCTGTCAAAACATGGACGTGTGTGCGAGTCTGAAAAGCGGATAATACTCAAGGCAATATTTAGCCCCTTGTTGACGTAATTTAAACTTGTCTACGTGATATTGTGATACACAGACAGTAATTATCATCGTTATTATTATTGTTTTATTTATCTGTGGTTGTAGTTGAATGGGCTATGGTATTTCCTCGTGTTGAACAATGTGAAACAATTCACGACGAATTAACAACATATTTCATTGCTTAGAATGAACATAGAAATGACATCAAATAATAAAAACGTACATTATAGGGAAAAGTCCTATAGTATAGTTTAAGAGTCTTTTGGAATAAGTTGAGAGTCCTAAATAGAATGGAAGTTGTGTGAAGTCTTAAATCCAGGCATGATATCGTGCGCCATACGATGTTTGTTTGGACGAAAGCTCCTACGGTAGTGAAACCTACGCACATAAGCGTACTTTTGTTTGATGCAGCAGGAACGAGAGAGAGAGAGAGAGAGAGAGAGAGAGAGTTTTGACTTTGCAACGCCCTTTTTTATATGGTGATTTGGAAGGCAAGAGATTCAATTCTTATATGGAAACGCAGAGAGAGAGAGAGAGAGAGAGAGAGAGAGAGAGAGAGAGAGAGAGAGAGAGACTCACTGACCAGGATATCGTATTACCTGCTTGAATTGCAGCGGTGTAAGTGTAATATAATGGCCGAGGGATTTCGTTTTATGCCTTTGGGTTTAGTTAGGCTGAGAAACTTTCGGCTCAGTGCATGGGTTACTTAGGTGCAACATTAACGCAGGTGTTCACGCGCGCACGGAGCGGAGCGGACATATCACTCAGAGATGTCACAATAGCCCAGATGGGAAACGGGGCTACAGAGTGCGGGTGGCGTCACGCACCGGAGAATTTGGGGGATTTTGAAAAATCAGTTAGTTGAGTTGAGTCCTGGCTCGGAAGAAGACGGTTACTTTCGCTTGCTCGCCGAAGCCAGGCTAGTAGCCATTGTGGCGGGTGCCATCCGTGTTGGCGGGGGGTGTCAGATGGTAAAGCCAGAATTGAAAGAATGTGTATCTCTCTCCTTATGTCGGAGAACCTTTAAACTCAAAAGGTAATAAAAAGTTTCTTACCTGAACTAAGAAGTCGTAAGTGTTTTTCGTGTTTCGAGATTCCTATGTTCTATGTATATATGTTATACACATTCTATGTACATTTCACGTATAACCGTATCTGGCTATGGTACATAAGAAATGGTTAAGAAAACAACAATAGAATCAGCAACGAAGTGGAATACGTATATGTACTAGAGCAGGTGTGGGCAAACGTTTTGTTGGGAAGGACGCTTCACAAGGTTATGAATCATCAAAAGGTCGCATCTTTTAAGATCAAAAGAATTTAGTCTCGATTCTAGTGCAAGTGTTTATTTCTATTTTTTTAGAAGCTCCAGGGGCCACACAGAGAAGTGCAGTGGGTTGCATGCAGCTCGCGGGCTGCCGTTTGCTTACCCTTGTACTAGAGTATTCCCTTTTCTTTTATTAGTCAAGATATTCCTCCAATCTCCCTCCGGGTAGGATTTGACTCAAGATCATTTTAATGTGGGGAGCTATGCACGAATCGAAACTGCTATTTTTGTTATGTTACGGTAACATGCTCATAAAAATAGAATCTTACTAAATTTTTTGACATACAGAAAAGTGCGCTTTTTTTTTTCTTAGACAATTTCGGGGGTTTCCGATTTACCAATGTACTTCCCATGGAGAGGGAGATTTAATATCAATAAACAATGTACTTTCTGATGGTAAAAACTAAAACAATGAAATATCTCACACTATCAAAAGAGTCGCAATATAGGAATATTAAGAGTGTCACAAAAAGGAAAGGTTATATAGAGAATTGATGGAAGGAGGGCTTTGAGGGAATCATCCGTTACTCACCACGTAAATACCTTCGGGGTTTAAAGAGTAAAACTGCGGACTCGCACGTAGATACCCGGATGTGTTCATGACATATCATCTTCCCTCAGATTTTTTCATTCCTCAAAATTCTAATGATGTGTACATGTAACCGTAACCCAGAAAAAAAGGTGCATCATAGCGGGATCTTTATTAAAGCAATACACTTTGTTCTAACTTAGAGAATAAAACAATTTCCAATCCAATTAACAAATAAATGATAGTTTTGTGTGTGTCGGGGGGGGGGAGGAGGGGGTCTGCATTTTGAACTTCAACATAATCTATATAACAGAGATAACTATGAAATGCTAATTAGAATCCTTCCTAAATATCCGGTTATAATAACATTATGAACAGCTGTTACAAAGAGAACCCAACAGGTTCCCGGATCGTCTAGTAATATAGATTATCAGACCACACACGGTCGGCTTGTAAATCTGCAAATTTAAACAGCAAGTAGTCGGATGCAAGTGAAGCGGAAAGACTCGGAATTAACCAAAAAAAAAATAAAAATAAAAATAAAAATAAGAAGAAAGAAAAAGATGGGAGGAGAATCCAGCTCACTGCATTCGGGGTGCTTTGAGGGAATCATCTGTTACTCACCATGTGAACATTTTCGGGGGTTAAAGAGTAAAACTGCGGACTTACATAAAGATACTCAGTAGTGTTCATGACATATCATCTTCCCTCAAATTTTAGACAAGAGCTTAGAGAAAGTAGCCTAGAAAGGTGAGGCACTTATAGGACCTTAAAGTGATACTCTTTATCCCTAAAACTTAATTTGAGATTCAGTGAACATTGAAAAAAATTACACGTAAAACTAGAAACAAAGTTACTTATCTAATGCTCTATTATTATTTGTTTTTAAAATCGGGCTTCATTCCTTTGCAAGAATACTTTTAAGTAAAAATCTCTTTTCCTTGTTGTGCTTTGGGGTTTGAAATGTCGAAATACGACTAGTAATTGCTCTTACAAGAGAGAACCATCCCAAAATAATCAGCTCGGAGCTTCTTGAGGTGATGGAAAGAACAAATCTTTATCCAGACATAAGTCAGCTTACTGGATTTTTCCAGGGTTTCCCGTGATAACGAAGTTAACGCTTGTTTCTCCACAACTCGTGAATGTAATTACTGGATGCTGGAAGGCAAAGTAAATAATGACCAATGAGGAGAAAGAAAAAGAGAAATGAAAAAAGAAATAGACGGAAGAAAACGAAAACGAGGCGAAAAATGTTAAAAAAATTTCCTGTTCCAAATCTGTTGAAGCAGCTGTGCTGGCATTAAATTTAAAATGAAATTAGCTTTTTTGTTGTTGTTTCTAACGTTCTGTTAAACAAAACATATTCGGAAGCTGGTAAGTTATTATTTTCCTTATCGGTCACAGGAAGACTTAAGTCGTAAACACATTTACTTATCTGTGCCAAATAAGAAATCCAGACTCGTACAGACGCTGGTAGGAATAACTACGCATTTTATTTATAAGCTCAAATATATACTTACTTATCTATTCTTAGTTATAAGCAATATAAGCGGTCACTCTGAGTTCAGTGGCTGCCAAGGGGAGAATTCCCTTTATAAAAGATTATGTTAACTAGTATACGCATACCATCGAAATGACTGTGTATACAATACAATCTTATATATATTTTCCTCTGTAAGGTTGCAACCGATCGATTATTGATAATACTGTTTTCGGGGTGGATGGAGGCTCAAATCAAATTCCGCTTAAAGCTTAATAAAGGCTGGAACCGCTTCTACATAAAGTATCGCGCATAAGTAAGTACACACACACACACACACACACACACACACACACACACACACACACACATATATATATATATATATATATATATATATATAAATCCGAATAACTTGCTTGGGAGTAAATATTACTGCGTGAGACTCAAGAATATAGGCATTGGATATAGTATCAGTAGATACTGAACTCACTACGCTAGAAAATTATCTCTTTTCAGAATGAACTGATGATGATGTGAATGAATATCGAAACCTTAACGAAATCGCCTACCTTACTTTTAGAGCTAGATTGAATATTACTATTATCTGCAAATATTATATAATAATGTCATCAGTCCGTTTTATAATGGTTCTCATAAGTTATATCTCAAAACAGAGATGTTTATATTTAAAAGGTCACATTGAAAAAAAAGGGAGGTTTTTATTTCCAGAGAATTAAACACTAAAAGGACCTTTAAATATGAATATTTAGATGCTCCCTGTAACCAAGTAGCAGTAAAAACCAATGCTGGATTCATATATATGTGTGGCTTCGTATGTTTAGTCTGGAATAGCAGCAATTACCGTATTTTCCGACGTATAAGACGCATGGTTTTCCAAACTTTTTAGCAGACTACCACTGACTGTACCCCGACTTCCATAGGTTTTAAATCTCAGTAAATCTATCTATCTATCTATCTATCTATCTATCTATCTATCTATCTATCTATCTCTTCTTTTTCTTTCGCCATCTTCCCTTTCTTACCTTTTCCCTTCTTTCTTCATTCCTTCCATTTCAATCAAGCAGATGATATGCGTCTTATGTATAGTACTATCGCTTGCTTTTATTCACATTGTTATTACGCGTCTTTTCTGAATTACGTTAATCCGACGAGACTTTCGAGACACGACTTGTTTTGGCTACAAATCTTTAATTATCAGTTATTATGCGACTTTTCTTTCTTTGTTTCTTTTTTTCTCTGTTTCTCACGATATTTGCCTTCTTTTTCTCTCTAGAAAGCATGTTTTTTCCTTCTCTTTCTTCCTTCACGATCAAAACGGAATGGTCCATTATTTATCTAAGGTGATAACAAGGCGTAACATTCGAACATATACCTTCATGTCGTTAAGTAGAGAGTCTCACCCACCTCCACATTTTTTTTGTGTTAGACGCCAGTTAATATCACAACTTCAAGGGATAGCCGACTCGCGCAGACTGAATTTCCGTTTGATAAAAAGAGACAGGAAATTGACGTTATTATATACTGCCTGCGTTCTATCATAGTTGTTATTCAAAATTTATATTCAAATGTAGCACTAGTTACGAGATAGAGGAAATAATAAATAAACCGCAGAAAAAATATCTATCTATCTATTCAAAAGTAGAATGGTTGGTTGGTTGGTTGGTTTTTATGCCATATCTGCCCCTGTAGGTTATTTTATACCAAATCCTATTTATACATATATATACATATATGTATAACTTGCAAAAAAAGTTTGTTGGTAACATGATTCTTAGATAAGTCAGAATTCATTTGTTTGTACACAGTTAAATGATTTTAAGTATTTAACCATAATAATTCTATTTAACATTATACATTCATTTACATACAGTTGAATTGTTTTAAGTCATCATCATCTTATCGTGCAATCAGCACGGATATCCCTGACCCTTCCTCTCCACCTCTCCCTATCGTTCGTCGCTTCCAGCAGGTCCTCAGGGCTACACCCCGTATCCTCACAGAGCTGCTGTATGTAGGTTCAAGCTGGTCGTCCTGCTTTTGCTCGGCCATGTGAAGGGGTCTATAGGAGTACATCACTTATGAGCACGTCCCTACTTCTCCAGCAGTGTCCTGTAGGTCTAGTTCGAACATCAGTCATTTGTTTGCGCATAGTTAAATGGTTTCAAGTATAGAAAACGATAAAAAAGCTTTATATGACCCATAGATTAGCCTCTAAAAGGTGCTGCTTCTCCGAGTCAGAGTTGACCTGCGAATAATGGCAATGAAATAATATTGCACATTCCCCAAAGCTCCAGGACTGCAGCCTCACCATTAAATGCAGTTTAGGGTCATACCCCGGACAATTGCTCTATTTGCCCCATAGATGAGACCCTAACATATACTACCCCTTCGGGTCTGAGTGGACCTGAGAGTAATGGCAATGAATGGGTATTCCACATTCTTCAAATATCAAAAACTGGAGCCTCACAATCAGATACAGTTTAGTATCTTACCAAGGACACAGAATGAGAAGTTTAAGTTCATTTAAAAGAAAGACCAATTTGATATAGTCATAAGAAACAAATAACTTATCTCTCTATTCCTCTTCCCTCCCCCTCTCTCTCTATCTGTATACCTTTATATCAATCTTTGTCCGTTTATATCTGTCTCATTCCTTAAATATCTCTCCCTCTTTTCGCTAGCTAGCTATTTATTCCAGTCTGTTCATATAAATTTTTCGGGATAACATCCCTTGCTTTAAAAATAGTACTTCTAATGGCCGCTTGGTGGCGTTACTAAACTGTCTTTATAAAATGCGTGGCAAATTTGAATCTTTCTCTTCGTTCCTGCCTTGACAACCCAAAGGCACGCATAATTATGTGCGTCTCCAGATAGGGGGTGAAAGACCTTTTACCCTAACAAACCTAGTGTCGCGCCACACACGGTACCATGCTTTGTCGTTTGTTTTCTTATAACTATATATTCTATAAAGGTCTCTTTAACTGCTTGGTTGGACTTTCTCTTTATTCTGTACTCTTATAATTTCATGTAATTCCTGTATCATTTCTATTTAGTTTGCTCAGACAATAAATGTTTCATTGCTAATTTATCGTGAATTATTTATAATGTTTGGAGCGAAGAAATGCTCAATCATACATTCACGAGAAGTGACCAAATTGTATTAATTTTCTAATAATTGTGGCCTTGAGATTTGATACTCAGATACGAAAAATATACGAAGACAATCCTTCAAGTCGTCAATATTAAAGACCACTCCATCCTATCACCCAAGATCATAATATACAATAGGCTTATATATATGTATATATCTCCCCCCTCTCTCTCTCTGATCATTTCTTTATTTCTATCTATATCAATTTATATCCATGTTAGTCCCTTCATATCTGTCTTACTCCTTTATTATCTATCTATCTATCTATCTATCTATCTATCTATTATGTTCGAAACGATTTCTCGTCGCCACTTTTATAATCTTCCGTGAGGAGATAATTTTAGCCGACACTTTATAATCCCTCCACTCTCGTACAATATCGAATACGAAGCATGGAATGCTAACGCAATACTTAAAATATTTACTCGCCATACTACAACTCACAATACATCAGACCTCTGTTTGACCGATTTATATATCCACCCCTTCTAGTCACGTGACCTCAGTAGCACAATCCATTTCAACAGCCGAGTTAGTCCGCTGGAGATCCGTGTTCAAATCACAGTTCGGTATCGGCACATTCTTCAACATAACACTATATGTCTTGTTTCTTTCTCCATCTGGAAGTTCAAACTAAAAACACATTGTTTCATTCACTCCTCAAATTCCCTCCCCTCACCAAAATAAAAGGCCTGTCCTGGAAATGACACTAAACTGCATCTGAAGATCTGGGGAATATGATGTACCCCTCCATTGCCATTTCTCCCAGGTGATCCTATTTACCCAACCCCTCCGCTCGGGTAGGATATGACACAAGGTCAATTTTTAAGCGGAGTTTAACAGGTTTGAATAAAGAGTTTTCCTTCTCCTAGACTAGTTGCCTTACCAAGGCTGAAGAACCCAATTTGCCTTACTATTTACCCATAACTGGAGGGAGAATAATTGGGTTCATACCTTTCCCAAGGGTATTAGTGCTATTTGAAATGCAATCAGTCTCGTCCAGGATTTGAACTCGTGTCGCCGTGTCCATTTCCTACGATGATAACCATTACACCACGGACACTGCCATTTTCCCCAGGTGATGCATGTACACGCTTAGCGTAACGGTATCCCTCGGAGGAAATCTAATCGCTAACCTGATTTCAAGATCCTTGACGAGACTGTTTGCATTTCACTTCGCACTAATGTTCTATTCTATTCTACTCCTTTCTAATGATAATCAATTGTCCAAACTGGATTAACTTTCCTAAAACAACCAGGCTAAGAGAAGGAAAACACTAAATTCAAACCAACTGTACACAGCTTTAAAATCGACCTTGTATTGTATCTTGGACATGAAGTTGTGGTTGGGTAAATACAATTATCAATATAAAATTATCTAAATAAATGATCTATATAATTGCATTTCCAAGCAAAAAGGTTGGCCAAACGCACTTGCGCGCGAACTCAAACACACACACACACACACACTCACACTCACACGCGCGCATATATATATATATATATATATGTAAAGTCACAATGCATTTTATATTTCAGTAGATTTTTTAGGGCGTTTTGCGTGAGAAAATGGTTTGTAAACTATGTGAGCTGATAGTTATTAGTAAGTTTGATTTTTACTGAGTGCTCTGTATTTATAACCTTGCCACGTATGTCAATTAGCTTACTCTATTTGGAGTGTTACTTCGTACGGTAATACGGAGTAAGCCTGGCTAGCAGATGATAGTGAGTTCGTTTCTAACTTAGCGGCACCACAACAATATTAAGCTTAGAAAATGAAGGCACGTATTTATCAAGCTGGTCTCGAAGGTAAATTACTCCTGAGTAGTTGGTGCAGTTAGATGGGGCCGTAGAATACACCGTCTGCATCTTGGGTATGACACTAAACAATCTGATTATGAGGTTCCAGTAATGCTGGAGCTTTGGGGAATGTGGAGTACCCTTTCATTACCATTGCCCCTAGGTCACCTCTGGCCCAGAGTGGTAGCACCCGATAAGGGTCCTACTATAGGTCAAATAGAACTGTTTGACGTTTAAACTGCATGCAAAAAAAAATGACTGATGTTGAATTGAATTGTTAAAAATAGAACAGTTTGATCATTTAATTGTGTGTGAACAAATAAATGGGGCTTAGTTGAACTGTTAGTGATACATTGCAATACTTGGAACCATTTAACTTTGTTGACTTATGCCAAATTGAATTGTCAGAAATAGAGCTGTTTGATAATTTAATTGTGAGTATCTACAAAATGTGTTTACAAATTATATGAGGTGCATACGATAAGTTTCCAGACTTTTTCGTATGGGTGCTTTTATTGATAGTACACACATGAAACTCTAGTCCCCTTCGAAGTAATCTCCTCCGGCTGCAATGCACTTGTTGTACCGTTCCAACAACTTCTGGAACGCCCCATGGAAGTCCTCTCGTGTGAGCGTGTCAATGACCATCGTCACAGCCTCTTTCATCTCCTCAATTGTCTCAAAACGACAGCCTCTGAGCTTAGGGAATAACCAAAAGTCACAGGGAACAAGGTCTGGACTATAAGGAAGCTGAGGAACTGTCTTGATACCCATCTTGGTCAAATAGTCTGTGATAAGGATGGCGTTGTGGACTGGTGGATTGTCCAGGTGGAAATGCCACTGACCCGATTTGAAGAGCGCTGGCCTCTTCCCAAGGAATCTCTTTCTGAACTCCCTTAAAACCTCAACATAGTAACCGTAACCCTAAGCCTTTGGCCAATCATCTCTGGTGTATTGACTTCCTTACTCCTCCTGCACCTCTCATAATCCCTCACAGACTCCCTGGCTTCTTTCAATCTCTTATGCCCCTCAAAAACTGATGCTCGATTAATGCAAGATGGTCAAAAAGCAGTCTGAAGCATTCCATACGTTTCTGTGGCATTTTTTCCAAGCTCCAAACAGAATTTTATTGCATATCGTTCTTCTAAAGTGTCAGATTGCATTTTTGAAATTCACCAACTGTGACAATCAGGCTTTAGTAGGGTGTATTTCAATTACTGCTGTAGCTGTTGATTTGAACCTGAAATCATAAAAATTGGTCAGACATCTCATAAGATGTATAGCAATAACATACTGCATTTTCAGGAGTCTACGACAATTCTAAATGCCTATACAAAAAAAAAAAGTCTGGAAACTTATCGTATGCACCTTGTATATTCAATACATGTGTTAAAACAGGATTTGGCATTAAATAACCAACAATGGTTGATATGCTATAAATTAAACCAAACCAATGGGTTCGATTCTCACGTGGTAAGTTTTGGCTTTGTGCCAAATTTAAGTCCTATCAGCTGATTTATAAAACTTATACGTCTGAAAGACATTAATATTCCTAATATCCGACCCCAATTTGAGAAACATGAATTTTTATGAAAATGAATTTCCCCCTAAATTTGTTTTTCTTTGAACTGTTGGTAAAAAATAGTACCCTTTCTTTGAGTAAGAAGCAACAAATATTGTCTACTGACTTCATCTCAATTTGACAGATGCTTAAGACACATGAAAACAATTGGAAAACATTGGATTGTTTCCACATGAATGTTTCGTTTATGTAAGTCATGTTTGGAAGCTAGACGAGATATTCACTAAGGAATATATTTATTCTATGACCAATCAAACAAACATTTTACTTATTTGTTATTCTTGACAATATTTTTTTTTATACCAAACCCTAAATTTGTAGAATCATTAGAAACTAACGTCTGTCAGTTTGTTTCTCGGATTCTCTTTCTCTCTTTCTCCTACCTTCTTCTCTCTCTCTCTCTCTCTATATATATATATATATATATATATATATATCGTAGTTAAAAATAGGTACTCTTCTTATATATATTTATATATATTTTATGTTGCAGAGGTATTACAATTTTATTTTTGGCAATAGAGTTTCATTGATATAGAGTATGGCAATAAACAATGCCTAATAATATCCGTTTTGATTGCATATTTTTGCAATTGTACAGATAAAATTAGAAATACAAAACAGCATTTTTTTTGTGTGTGTGGCAAGTTATATTTGGAACAAAATGGGAATACATATAAAAAAACGTACAATAGACAAAAGAGGAAAGATCAATCTATGTACCTGTCTATTCGCTTTTTTTGTAAACTTTTCTCATTAGAGTTGTATTTTTTAATGCCTGATTTTTTTTTTTTTTTGATACGTAATAATATGTTTTGATTGTATATTGCAGCACTTGTAGAAATAAAATCGCTACAGAAATTCTGAAGTGTATGTGTATGTGTGTGTTGGCCGAGCTATATTTGTAACAAAAATGTAAGTCTATATAAAAAGAATACATTGGACAAAAGCAAGACCTCCCCTTTTTTAAATCTCTGTGTCATAAGATGAGTTTTTTTTTATTTAGTGTAGTTTGACAATCAGGAAGACGACGCCTACTCAATCTCTATTCCTCATGCCTGGTTGTATTGTATATTTTAAAATAATCTAGGGTACGTGTTACCCGTTTTTGATCCAACCAACTCCCCAGTTTACCCTCTCATACGGCATCACGTCAGTTCTACATGCTATTTTCTACGTCTTTGCACTGATCTTTCGTTACTGTGACCGTGAAAACAGACATTCAGTCATTCTTATTTGTTTATACAATATTAATTATCATTTCGCTCCAACAATAATTCTAATGAATACAGGATGTATACTCTGTCTGTTCCTTTATCAAACGCAAATTCATTCGGCGCAAGCTGGTCAGTTATTTAATTTGCTCAAGTGACAATAAAATTTGCCCAACGGGGTCAGTACCTCGACTACTGGGATGTTATGATTTATGAAGGCGCAGTGACTAAAATTATCTGAGGGGTGAGTTTATACATATAAATATATTTTCAAAATATAATACAGGATTATGATAAGATTTGTTGGAATGCATTTCGCTGCTGCCTCGAGGTGTGCATTGACGAAATTTTCATATTCGTCGTTTGGTGTATTTTTTCGGTCTTTTCTTGTAGTGTTTCGAATCTGTTTCTTAATTCTAATACGTATTTATCTCTTATATCTCTGTTGTTCAATAGGGCACAGTCATAGTGTTTGGTGGTCGCTGTTCGTTTGGCGCTTTTTCGTAGGCTTAACTGTATTTTCGCCGTGGCTATTCGGTGATCGGTGGACACACCCTCAAAAGAGGAGTATGCCTCCCAATTCATTGCACTATTTTTCCATTTCTTGTTTATAAGGACGTAGTCTATCTGAGCTTTAGTATTGTTTGCGTACGTGTATGTCCATAGTTTGCCCTCCCTTTTTTGGTAGTTTGTATTGAGGCATGCTAATCTATTTTCTATCATGAAATCTGTTAGATATTGCTCATTCCTATTTGACGTGTTGTGGAGGCTGTATTTGTTGTTTCTGTTTTTCCCGATTTGGGCATTCATGTCTCCGCCAATGACTAACATGTTGTGTTTCGGGATGCTACGCACTAATGAGGATAACTCAGCGTAGAAGGTGACTAGTTCAGTTTCTTCAGCGGTGAGAGAAAAACGTGCACTAGTGAAAACAGCCTCCAAAAACTATCGAAAAAACCCAACAAACACAAATGCCTTAAAACTAAAAACCGCACAATATCAATTAGCAGGCGTATATATAAAGGAACAGACAGAATACATTCAAAATCAGAGAGATAAGATTAGAGACTCGGTGGAAGATAGACAATCTAGGATAGCCTGGCAAACAATAAACGAAGTGAGTAGAAGAAAGAACACAGCCAAAGCAAAACTGAAAGCAGCAAACCAACAAGAATGAATAAAACTGTGGAAACAGCACTTCGAAAACTTACTAGGAAACCAACCGAAAATAACACATGAACCAATCACCAGAATAATTAGCAAAGAATTAGACATTAAACTAGGACCATTCACACAAGAGGAACTCGACTCGGTTCTCAGAAAAATTAAAAATAGGAAAGCTGCAGGGCTGGATGAAATTCCCCCGGAAGTATGGAAGACCAGACAATTCGATGACATACTGCTCCGACACTGCAACGCAGTATACAATCAAAATCCGATAGATAGATGGATGAAGGGATGCATACTCCCCTTCCCTAAAAAGGGGGACCTCGGATTAGCCAAAAACTACCGAGGCATAACACTTACATCCATAGCAGCCAAAATTTACAATGCCCTACTACGAAACCGCATAGTACCCGAAATCGACAACATACTTAGAAAAAACCAAAATGGCTTCCGAAGAAATAGATCCACGACCTCACAAATATTAACCATCCGTAGAATCCTTGAAGGTGTACGGGCAAAAAACCTACAAGCGACATTAATTTTTGTTGACTTTACCAAGGCTTTCGATTCCATTCACTGAGGAAAGATGGAACAAATCCTACTCGCGTACGGCATACCTAAAGAAACCGTAGCGGTAATAACGATTCTCTATAGAAACACTAAAGTAAAAGTACGATCACCAGATGGAGACACAGAATACTTCGACATTGTAGCAAGAGTACTATAAGGGGACACGCTGGCCCCGTACCTCTTTATCATTTGTCTAGACTACGTACTTAGAACATCGATTGACAAAATCAAAGAGAATGGCTTCGAACTGACGAAGAAAAGAAGCAGAAGGTACCCCGCAACAACAATTACCGACGCCGACTACGCCGATGACATAGCGATACTGGCAAATACACCTGACCAAGCCGAAACACTACTGCATAGTTTGGAACGAGCAGCAGCAAACATAGGCCTCTATGTTAATGCACACAAAACGGAATATATGTGCTATAACCAAACGGGGGACATCTCCACTCTAGAAGGAACCCCTCTTAAACTAGTAGACAAATTCACTTACCTAGGAAGCAGCGTCGAATCAACCGAAAAGGACATCGAAACGAGGTTAACGAAAGCATGGACAGCTATCAATAGGTTATCGATTATTTGGAAATCAGGCCTAACCGAGAAAATGAAACGCAGTTTCTTCCAGGCAGCGGTCACATCGATACTGCTATATGGCTGCACTACATGGACGCTAACAAAACGGCTGGAGAAGAAGCGAGAATGCTACGTGCAATCTTAAACAAGTCCTGGCGGCAACACCCCACAAGACACCAACTGTACGGCCACCTGCCCCCTATCACGAAAACTATTCAAGTTAGACGAGCCAGACATGCAGGACACTGCTGGAGAAGCAGGGACGAACTCATAAGAGATGTACTCTTATGGACCCCCACACATGGCCGTGCAAAAGCAGGACGACCAGCACGAACATACATTCAGCAGATATGTGAGGATACGGGATGTTGTCCTGAAGACCTACCTAGGGCGATAAACGATAGGGAGGAGTGGCGAGAGAGGGTCAGGGATATCCGTGCTACCAGCGCGAGATGATGATGATGATGATAAGATAGGATAAAAACTCGCTACTTAGAATTTCACAATGTCGCTGCAAGTGTAAAATTTACACTTGAAAAAATATTGTGATATTTTTTTATATTTTCGTGCATAGAATACTTTAAATGGTTTTACAGATTAAAGATGTTAAATTTTTATCATAATCCCACAGACTTACAGACTGACATATGAGAAAACACAGCTTGAAAGATGTCAATAGAAGAAACATCAAAATTGTAAAATTAAAGAAAATTTTAATAGTTTTTTCATAAATTCTGATATCGAAGGTACTGAAGATCGACAGTGTGAAACTCTGAGTCGTGAGTTTTTATTCTGTTCAATTATTATTATATTTTACACTTGAAATATGTTGTGATATTACCCTGTGTTTTTGTGCATTTTCGGCGTTAGATTTTAATCATAGTTGAATACAAGGCGCGGAAGCAAAATATGGAACAGGGAAAATTGGATTTATGTCTTTACTGCTGGGTGCGAAAGAAACATATGGAACAATTTTTAAAACGTTTCTTTTTTTTTGGGGTCTGATTAGTTCAATTTTTTGAGAAAAAAAAATGATAAATCTAAATTTGAGTGAGCAAGAAAAAAAACGACTAAGAATCTATGATTTGCTTAACGCCGAAACCAAGCCAAAGTTTCTTTGTCTACCGTATACAAAGCAAAGAAGAAAAAAAATTACTGAAAAAGAGCTTTTTAAGGAAAAGGTGGAGAGGAGGATTGAACAAAAAGCAAAAAGAAGGCTTTTTAACTGCTCTCGATACGACTATTAAGACCTCACAACGTCAATAATGAATTGAAAGTCCACAAGAAAACTGTGAGGACAGCAATTAAACAAGATTTAAGACCAGACTATAACCCCCTTGATTACGATGTATGGGACGTTTAAGAAAACAAAACAAATTCAACTTCCTATTCAAATACTGGTTCGCTTAAGATTGCTATTGAAGAGAAATAGAATAAAATGTCAGAAGAATTTATTTTGAAAGGATCCAAATCGTATCGAATTGATAAAATAATTGAAAAAAAAATTTTGACCGTTTTGAGTAAATTCACTGTTTTTTGTATATCTTCTTTTTTTTTGTTTTGTTTATTTTTCAAAATAAAATTAATCTTGTTTTGAGAATAGAGTCATTTATTATTATACAAGAATATTCCCAATTTTTCCCGCACCCAGTTAATATATATATAGTACAGTAGTAAGTAAAGATGGCGACCGTAGTCGAAGGCGAACCGAAGGCTCCCTTTTCAATAGCTACTACAACGAGGTATCGGGGAGGGCGCTACCCCTTTCTCTGGATTGCTCTACTTTACCCTTGATACGTACCTTATATTGGCTAATCTTAAGCAAGTAGGTATCTAGTACCATTTTTAAAGCCTTTAGTATGACTCGACCAAGGATTGAACCCAGGTCTCCCGGACCATTGGTGAACACTCTACCCACTGGGCAAATATATATATATATATATATAGTACGACAAAAAGAACTCACATATATATTTATACAATCTTATTTTAGGTTTCTGAGTTTCAGTGGTGTAGAGTTTGGTAAAAAATAATACCTAATAATATCAGTTTTAATTGTATATAATTTCACTACAATAAAAAAAAGTAATATATTTGCTTTATCCAAAAATCAACTTTGCATAACTGTATTTATCTCTGAATGATACAGCACACACACACACACACACACATATATATATATATATATAAATATATAACGGCATATCATAACGAGTATTTTTAAAGCAATTAAAATACTCTAGTTTATGGAATAAAAAAATTTCCTATTGAGGATGTGTGGTTGAAGAAGCGGTGAACAAAGTTGTATATCATCATTTGGGATATAAAAATAAAAGAACACCACACTGTTTTGAAGGTAACACAGTCGCTACTCCGGGCGCTATCTGGTGGTGTGATGTAGGCAACTAATGGATTCAGGGTCAAATTTGAAAAAAAAAAATTGTTTTCAGACTTAGAAAATGAAAATAAACTTGTTTGTTTTTAGCAAAGTGTTAATCAGGTTTGATTTTTCGGCTTCTTTGTTTAATGGCATATCAACCTTCATGGATTATTTAATGCCAAGAGGAAAAGTAGTGGCACTATTTAGTGGCACTATTTTGCCCAGTCGGCTGGGGCTGTAGAATACACTGACTGCTTCTCTGCAGAGGGGTAAGACCCCCCCACTGAGTGTCCTAGATATGACACTAAACAATCTGATGGTGAGGTTCCAGCAATGCTGGAGCTTTGGGGAATGCGGAGGACCCCTTTATTGCCATCGCTCCTAGGTCCACTCTGGCCCGGAGTGGTAGCATCTGATCAGGGTCCTATCTATGGGTTAAATAGAACTAAACGGTGGTTGGCGTTTACTGTTTTTATGCATTTAAACTGCGTATTTATGCTGAACTGGATTGTTTAAAATAGAATTGTTTTGTCATTAAAACTGCGTACTAATACTAAACTGAATTATATGAAATAAAACTGTTCTGACATTAACTCTGTGTATTGCCCAGTCGGTTGGGGCTGTAGAATACACTGACTGCCCGGTGTGATAGCACCTGATAGGGCCCTATCTATGGGTTAAATAGAACTAACGGCGTACTTATGCTAAACTGAATTGTTTGATTAAACTGAATAGCTTGAAATGTTTTTGACAATTAAACCGTACTTACATTTAAACTGCGTGCTTATGCTAAACTGAATTATTTGAAATAGAACTATTTTTTGACATAGAAACTGTATTTACACTAAACTGAATTGTTTGACATGGAACTGTTTTGATATGTAACTGTGTGTAAACAAAAATTGTACTTATACTAAATTGAATTAGCTGAATCAGAACTGAATAGCTAGAAATAGAAAAGTTTTTCACGATTAAACTGTACTTACATTTAAACTGTGTGCTTATGCTAAACTGAATTATTTGAAATTGAACTGTTTTTGACATTGAAACTGTATTTTCACTAAACTAAATTGTTGCATATAACTGCTTGAATAGTTTGAAATAGAATTTTTTTGTCAATTAAACTGTGTACTCAGGCTAAACTGAATTGTTTGAAATGGAACTGGTTATTCACATGAAAATGGATTTGGCATTAAATAACCTACAAAGGTTGATATGCCATAAAACCCAACCAACCAAACCAAACTAACTCCAAGTTGGTGGGATAAGGAGGTTCATATCTTTCCCCAAAGTATCTAGTTCGAAAGTGAATGTTATTGTGCGACTGTAGTTTGAACATGCTTTCTACGATTTCGCAATTCATCACGTTAGCCACTCCACCACCGAGACCCCTTCCTATATCATGGAACAGATTGATACAAAATTTAGAGAAAGTATTACAGCCACCATCATCTTTCAAGCTAGAAAACTGAAACTGATCCATTCACGAGAAATGACGCTACAACAGTGTTTCACAACGGGCCGTATAAATATAACCATTGTTTGTGAGTTTGATTCTCACTAGGTGCACAATATATCTGGCAGTGTGTTAAACTAAGCTATGGTCAGAAAATGACGGGTTCGCTTCTGGTGTAAGGCCAGCAAACAAGGCTTGTGAACCCTTGTTAGTGAGTTTGATTGTCGCAGGGTTTGTATTTAACCAACCTCTTCGCCTCGGGAAGGATGAGACGCAAGGTCAATTCGTTAGCGGAGTATGGGACTAAGAAAGGGTTTTTTTCGTGGTTGAGCTGAATTGTTTGTTTCGTTATGAAATTCTGAGTTTCATATCTGATTCCTTTTTTTTTTCTCCTACTTACCCATTCACTTGTGATTTTGTTTTTGTCTGTTGAATCTGTAACAGAATTAAGGATGGAAGAAAAAAGACAGGCAGGGATACCTTAATTCTCAAACTTTATTTTTAGTTTAACGACTATTCTGTTGTGAGAATGTTTTTCTCAACAGGTAGAAATAGTCGCGTTTCCCAGACTTGGTGTTGAAGTACGAGGATCATTAAATAGGTTTACAGACTTTTTTCGAATGAGCACTTTTTATGAAACTCTAGTCCCCTTCAAAATAATCTCCTCCGGCTGCAATGCACTTGTGCCGTTCCAACAACTTCTGGAAGGCCCCATGGAAGTCCCCTTGTGTGAGCATGTCAATGACCTTCGTCACAGCCTCTTTCATCTTCTTAATTGTCTCATAACGACAGCCTCTGAGCTTAGAGAATAACCAAAAGTCACAGGGAGCAAGGTCTGGACTATAAGGAAGCTGAGGAACTGTCTTGATACCCATCTTGGTCAAATAGTCTGTGACAAGGATGGCGTTGTGGACTGGTGGATTGTCCTGGTGGAAATGCCACTGACCCGATTTGAAGAGTGCTGGCCTCTTCCCAAGGAATCTCTTTCTGAACTCCCTTAAAACCTCAACATAGTAACCGTAACCCTAAGCCTTTGGCCGATCATCTCTGGTGTATTGACTTCCTTACTCCTCCCGCACCTCTCATAATCCCTCACAGACTCCCTGGCTTCTTTGAATCTCTTATGCCTCTCAAAAACTGATGCTCGATTAATGTAAGATGGTCAAAAAGCAGTCTGAAGCATTCCATACGTTTCTGTGGCATTTTTTCCAAGCTCCAAACAGAATTTTATTGCATATCGTTCTTCTAAAGTGTCCTCTCGCCCAGATTGCATTTTTGAAATTCACCAGCTGTGACAATCAGGCTTTAGTAGGATGTACTCCAATTGCTGCTGTTGCTGTTCATTTGAACCTGAAATCTAAAAAAAAAAATTGCCAGTCATCTCATAAGATGTATGGCAATAACATACTGGATTTTCAAGAGTCTACGACAATTTTAAATGCCTATACAAAAGTCTGGAAACTTATTGAATGCACCACGTATATTATAGGATCATTTTCGGCAATTACAAGTTTGAGGGTTCGACGGATGTCTCGTTGGATATGTTTAGTAGAAGTTGTTACAAGTAGGAGAGGCGCATCGCACTACAAAGTTTTACACTTAGCAGGCGCATGCTCTTTCTTACAACGTCATAGAAAAACTGATCCTTTCAGTCGAAGTGATAACATCTTAATGAGAAATAATTTCTCCTTGGCGTCAGGAAGCTCCTTTCTTCAGGCATGCATTTCCTATCAGAAGTCAATTGGGAAACTGTTTTTTTTATTTTTTTTTGCATTTATTTATTTTATTTCTTTTTACTTCCTACAAAGCTTAAACTAACCAAAGTCAAAGATTTAAGTGTGGCCTCATATTTACACATACTTTGGGGAGAACAGATCGATTCATGCCTTTCTCGAGGACATTAGCGCGAAGTGAAAGGTAAGTAGCCTCTTCTAGGATTTAAAATCGAGTCGACGATTCCATTTATTTAACGAAAACTGTTACGCCATAAGTGTTTGCGTCGGTAGAAGAGTATCTTTTGTTAGTAAGCTTGATTCTCACAGTGACCCACACTTCGAACAGCATGCTAAAGTAAGCTAATGTCAGTGAATGAGCGAATCCCCACCAGGTGCAATGGTCAGTGAACTAGGCTAGTAGACCATTGTTAGTGAGTTTAATTCTCACAGGGTGACCTATACTTCAAGCTGTATGCCATACTAAACTATAATCATTTAATGACAAGCTCCGCTCCTGCAGTAATGATCATCTAACTGGGTACGCAGATTATTGTTTATGAGTTTGATTCTCACAGGGTGGCCTATACTTCAAGCTGTATGCCAAACTAATTTAGACATTTAATAACAGGCTCCGTTCCTGTTGTAATGAACATCTAATTGGGCGCGCAGATTATTGTTTGTGAGTTTGATTCTCACAGGGTGACCTATACTTTTCATCTATGTAAATGAATTTACGTATGCTTATCATTTAAAAAAACCCAATTTACACCGATTTGCAAATTATTGTATATGCAGTACTAGCTAGCCATTAGACATTATGCAAAAGGTTTAATTTATGTTGCATTAGTGATGGTTGACATCAGGATAGAGCATCACTGGTTTTTTAGAGATCAAGCTAGTCCCAATTATTCGACATAAGACCAGTTGCTCTGAGAGTTAATTCAAGCGAATTAGGCATTAAGATAACAGTTGTTCTATAATTGGGGTAAATTATTCGCAGTCATGCTAAATGATGTGACATGAAATGTGAGGCAGAACCAGCACACCCAGACCACGATATGTTGGGGTGAAATAATCATAGCTCCACTCCTAAAGAAAGAAGTACATCCCTAAAAAAGATAAAAATAAATAAATAAACGAATAAATAAATAAAATAGAAAGACGCGGGTGGACAGATGAATTCAAATGTAGGTCACAACTTCGGAAGTTACAGCAAAACAGATAAGTTTACTGAGATAAAAAATAAAATAAAATAAAAAAAATAAGGAGATCCCGTAAGAGCTTTGCTGGAGGAGAAATGTGTTGATATCAGAAAGTGAACTAGCTGACGTACACATCGACGCCAGGTAAGAGGTCAAGACCTAGATCGCAACAGGTTATTTTATAATCTTCTTTAGTGTTAGTTAAAAACTGACCCTGAACATCAAAGCCGGCCCGAGGAATACAAGAGGTATTTATTTCTTCCTCCCACCAGACAGGATTTGAAACAAGGTCTTTTTGTAGTAGGGGTTTTATGGAGAGGTCGGTCGGGCAGGAACCGAGACCTGTGCCTTGCTGCTCTATGCTGGTCATAGGCTCACAGGGTGCAATGGGAGCCAGATGACCCTGTTGGTCTTGAACTCACTTGATATAACGTGAGGTCGGCACGTATGCCTGTTTATTGCTTGAACAAAGCCAGAAGATTTTCAAGCGTTTATTTAGTCGCATCAAGTGTTGTAATGGTTAGCAAGCTTGATTAATAGACATTTGTTTGTGAGTTCGAGTTTCCTTTGGTCTCCCATAATTCTTGTCTTGAGCTACATCTAAGCAAAGCTTATGACCCAGTGACCCTCAGGGGGTCCTCAGAGCGCTTGATTTCTGGTGGTGTAATGGTTAAAGCGATGGACTACGGAATCGTAGTAAGCGAGTTCGTACTCCAGTCGCGCTATTACGTTCTCTTTCGGGCAAATAACCTTGGGAAAGGTATGAACCCCCTTTTCCTCCCAGCTATGGGTTAAGTAGTACCAATACTGTTCTTCTAGGAGAATGGTTTTGGCATTAAATAACCTACAAAGGTTGATATACCATTAAACAAAAAAAACCCAAAACAAACCAAACTATTGGACAGGAAAACTTAAAAACATATAACTGTATGCAAAGAAATTATTATTAATTAGATTTATCAGTGCCTCCCCACCAGGCAGGATTTGGCACTAGGTCATTTTACGGTGGGGATTAGGGAGGAGGAGTTCGTGCACGAGCCGAGACACGTGCGCTGCTGGTCATAGGTTCATTAGGTTCAATGTTTGCTACGCAAGTCATACTTAGGTTTCCCGGCACGTCTGCTCGGTCACCTTACTTGTCATTATTGCCGCCCGGCACGAATGCCCGGTGAACGGTGAAAGGCATTTTCGGACCGGCAAAGTGGCCAAGTGATATGCGATTTTTTTTTACATAATCTCTAGCTGGTGGTTTTTCACTGAAAACTGAGTTACAGCAAGTCTTTGTATTTCTCTAGGACTCTTCGAAGTATGTTTACATTTTTAATCCTTATTTTTTATTGTAAGGATACATTTTTATTTCTTTGCTTCTTTTTATTATACCTACCTATAATGTTACATTTTTAGAGAATAGAAAATAAAAGAATGAATAAACGAAAGCATTGTTTATGATAGTTCAAAATCTGGTTTTTAAACGAATACTTTTCGTATCTATTAGAACAAAATTAGTCAATTTTCAATCAGTGTTATTTAAAAACTTTTTTTTAAAAAAGAAATAAAGTATTTATAGAATAAACTTTTTATAGAATAATACTTTCCCTTTTAATCAATTTTCCACCTAAAATAAGGACACATTTTTTTGTATTGTAATATTTTTTTTCAAACCTGGACGAGACCGATTGCATTTCCCATAGCACTAATATCCTTGGGAAAGGTATGAATCCAATTATTCTCCCTCCAGCTATGGGTAAATAGTAGGACAGACTAGGTTATTCAGCCTTGGTTAGGCAACTAGTCTAGGAGAAGGAAAACTCTGAATTCAAACCTGATAAACTCCGCTTAAAAATTGACCTTGTGTCATATCCTGCCCGAGCGGAGGGGTTGGTAAATAGGACTAATTTTTGATAACAAAAATTTATAAAATGAATAAATAACTAATAACTAATGAAAATGTTTTAAATCCGTCACTAGTATAGGGTAACATATTTTTACATATTATTTTTAATGTAAACTAAAAAAAGAATTGAAAAAAAAAACAAACGATTCATAAAATAAAATATTTTTCATTTGAATTATAATTGTTGTTTTCTATAAAGGTTTACCAAAAAAGAGCATGAGGAAATCTATTTAAATCTATTTGTCTACATCTATATCTAAAATGAGAGAGAGAGAGAGAGAGAGAGAGAGAGAGAGAGAGAGAGAGAGAATATATACGAGGATGCTTATAAAACAAAAAAAAGTGATTACATTTTTGAAGCTGCATTCTTGATATTATTTAAATAAAACTACTTGAATTCATTTTCTCTAAGTAGTCCCAATGCTGAATGATTTTCCTGAACAGATTAATTTCTGTCTAATGACTCAATGAAATGCGTATTAAGTCTTGAAAACTGGGAATTAGAATAATCTGACCACGATCATGACTTCGTCTCATTGTCGGGAATACCGATTTCTACTGAGAATTACTCCACAGAATATATGGTCAATATCCAAATGTTATATTGCAAAAAATCAAATTGCCTTAATAAATACGTTCTTATTTATGCGTTTGTTTGTGAATCTTTCACACTTGAAGGGCGAAACCTATTGACATGAAAACTCACAATACTTCAACTTGCAACATTATTGGTCACTAGAGATGAAAAAACAAAATCCTCGGTTCTAAACATCGGTAACAAATAATTTTTCCATTCATTCTTATTATAAGCTACATGAAGATGAGCAGACCCTCAAAGATAACTCTTTTTTATTTCATATAGGTACTATTTACCAACCCCTCCGCTCGGGCAGGATATGACACAAGGTCAATTTTTAAGCGGAGTTTAACAGGTTTTGAATTCAGAGTTTTCCTTCTCCTAGACTAGTTGCCTCACCAAGGCTGAAGAACCTAGTCCGTCCTACTATTTACCCATAGCTGGAGGGAGAATAAGGGGGTTCATACCTTTCCCAAGGGTATTTGCCCGAAAGTGAACATAATAGCGCGACTGGAGTACGAACTCGCGTACTACGATTCCGCAGTTCAGCGCTTTAACCATTACACCACGAGGACACCCCATTTCATATAGGTAGAGACTACCAAATATCTTGTAAATGTGTTTGTCTCTTTCTTAATCATACCCAGTACTCTCACTATTACTGGCACGGTGGTAGTTTTAAAGTGTCAGATTTTTTCAATTTTTATTTCCAGGTTTTTGTACATTCTTATTTTATTATATTTTTGAGTGATATGTTATTATCTATTGACACTGGCATATCAATTGGAAGGCATGTTTATCTTTTATGTGGTTTATTACAATTTATTTTTCTGTCAATTTGAATAGAAAAGTTTCAGAGAAGAATGGCATCTTTGGTTTCTGTTATTGGTTCAGGTTGTTGTTTATATCATTTTTCACAACACAATGTTCCATAATATGTAATAGTCACTTGAAACCATATAATTGTTTAAAAATTATTGGTTTTAACGAGGGATAACCTAAACTATGTAATTGTGTCAAGAATTGTTATTTAAGCTACAATAGATAAATACAAACACATTTAGATAGATAGATAGATAGATAGATAGATATGAACAAACTAGAATAGATGGATAGAAACTGGGTGAGATAAGTATTTACCTAGCTAGATAGATAGATAAAAAAATAGATAAACAGATAGATTGAAGAAACACACAGATATATATATATATATATATATATATAGAGAGAGAGAGAGAGATAGCCTTTAAAAATGACTCATATTTTTTGTAATGATATTTATTTCAGCAGACCCAATATTTTTTTAAATGTTAGTTCTGCATCTTTAAACACACACACACACACACACACACACACACATATATATATATATATATATATATATATATGTATGTATGTAATTTTTCTTGTAGTTCCAAAGAGAGAAAGAAATATTTTAAAATGAGTAGATCCACAAAGAGATTTTTTTTTTTTTTAGGATTTATTAAATAATTTTTCAATTTATAAATCCTAAAAAATACAAATCTCTTCGTGGCCCTACCCATTTTAATATATATATATAGATATATAGATAGATAGATAGAAAAAAATAGAGACTTCTCTTGAAAGAAGTAAATGAATTAATTAGCAGTGAAGAGATAGAGGCCTGCCAATGAAGTTAAAGAAATGGCAGAGAAACGTCAAACAAAAGTCATTAATGTAGATTGCAACGATGTTAGACAATGAAGGCACCAGATGTAGGAACGCTGAAAAGTTTTTATCAAAATATTGTTTCGCGTCACATGCTTCGACGCTTGGACTGGGCGTAGACGTACAGCTGATAATCGAAATGTATATATTGATGCAGAAATAATTTGATACTTCTTGAAAGGGGGCCTTTATTCACTAGAGAGTGTATAGCCAGATTTAGAGGCCAGGGAATTATAAGGGTGTGTGCAGCTTAACATGTAGAATGGAACCGAATTCAAACCGCTGCTCGGACAAATTTACTTTTAGTACCCATGGATGCCCTCTGGAATGGGATGAGTAAAGAGCTGCAGATTCCTCGACGGAGTATGTGTTACAGACTTCTTTGAGGAGTATAATGTTATAGACTCCTTTGAGGAGTGTAGGGATGCAGACTCCTTTGAGTAGTACAGGAATGCAGCCTCCTTGAAGGAGTATAGGGCTTTAGACTCCCTTGAAGGAGTATTGGTTTACAGACTGCTTGAAGGAATATAACGTTGTAGACTCCTTTGAAGAGTATAGTGCAGCAGACTCTTGTAAGAGGTATAAAAGTGCAGATTTCTTTGAGCAGTACAGGGCTACAGATTCTTTTTCCTTCTAGACCAGTTGCCTTACCAAGCGAGAAATAGATTTTGTAATGTAGTGGCCACCCCCCATCACCTGTTACCCTTGTGTCCAGCTTAGTTACCGACAACAAAAAGTCAATCACGAGAGCTCTTGCTGAAGGTGCGAGAGACAGTCAAATATAATACTATTTTTAAAAAAAGAGGAAGCAGTCAATTAATTACCAGGAGAGTGACAAGTCACGACCTAAATTTTGGACCAATCCAATCCCCCCATTAGGGTGGGCTATGATTTATCTAAGAATATACCTTTCCTTGATCGATTTGAAACAACCACTTTACGTCTTCCAATTTTTTAGACTGGTCGAGAAGGAAATTATACAATCAGCTTTAAAGTGAGTGAGATTTTTCTGTGATCACGTGTCTAACTTTTCTTTTCTGATATGAATAACATTATCTCGTTGTCATCTTTTCCTCTTGTCTTTGTTTCTTCGTCTCCACCATCTTCCTTCGAAACGCTCCCGACGCTACAATTTCTCAATATAAATAGATATATATAATGCAATTAGAAGAATGCTCAAACTTGGTTAAATTGTTATTATAAATTCATTTCGGCGAAGAATATCATTATACACTTCGTCTCATCAGATTACTTTACACGTTTAATTTGAGGTTGAAAAACAGCAAATATGGATTACAGTCTCTATATATATTCATATATGCATGAAAAAAAAAAAACTTACATAAATTTAAATTCTCAGGCGAAATTAAAAGGGGTTAAAGCAATAAAGTATTAGAAAAATTAAGAAACCAGGAAAAGGATTTGTTGAAATAAATTTATAATGACATTTTAATCAGGTTTGAGTTTTCTTCTAATTACATTTTATACGTTCTGTATCTGAGTTTTATTATATATATCCTGAAAGGCATATATAATAATACCCATATATCGAGCACTCTAATAGATTTATATGAAATTCCTCATATATTCTATACGCAAATAATCCATACTAATTGGCTTCGGACGCTGAGAGGATATTTCTGATATATATATATATATATATATACAATTTTAAGAATAAAACAATATTCGGTCACATTAAGATAATAAATCAATTTCAATCCTGTTAAGAGCATTGATTTGAATCAAAAATTAAAAATTTTTTTTTTACAGGACTTCTTCAGATCCAACATGAAAATAAATGAATACAGCCAGATAATGGGGATGGCCACAAGAGGGAAGGGAAGGAGCCTTCTCCCATTAGAGATTACTTCCGGTCTCGTCTCGTTTCCGATAGAGACAATAACAAAGTAATAAAAAACATAAAAAATAAAAATACAATAAATTTAAACTTCCTTTTAAAATAATAGGTTTAAAAATAAAATAAGGAATTAAAATAAAAATAGAATTAAAAAGGAAAAGCAAAAACAACAATTTAACCAATTACAGAAATTCATATATTAAATTCAACCTTTCCTAACACCATTTTTTCAACGTCATCTTTTTTCTTTCGAAAGGTACACAAACCTATGCTGTAAATGGTGAGACTTTTTAACAATGTTACATTATCTATCCCAATTCAATAATATTTTTGTAGTTAATTAATTATTAACTTAGACTATATCTTAAATTTTCGACAATAGTTTAAATTTATTTCTGTACCTACATCTAGCAATTAAATCACATCTCTGATTTAATAATTTATCTGGATCAGGGTTTGACATAATTTGTATATTTTCTTCTAGACACAATTGGAGTTTTTTTTTTATTCATATCAATGCTCTTAACAGGATGGAAATAAATTTATAATCCTAATGTGACCGAATATAGTTTTGTTTTTTTTTTTGAAATAATATGTGCTCTGTGAAATTATTTACTTTAAAGTGTTTACCAGGAATATTTAAATATTCGAATTTTGAATAATTTAATTGTCCTGATGGAATTGTTTCCTACTCAAGATTTACTGGATTGAAGAATACCTTATATATATATATATATATATATTTGAATATACAAATGTCTGATTAAGATTGTATTTATCTATGGAATGGATGATAAGGTGGGATTGTTTAAGGAGCCAATAAAGCTTTCTGTTCATGGGTCCAGATCATTGTGAGTCCGCCCCATATCAAGAGAGGAAAGTGTGAAATTGAGTTAATTAATAACCACTTGTATATAAACTAGATTTTATACGTCCTACTAATACTGTTGAAACACCGATGAATTTGAAGGAATTATTTTTTGTTCTAATTTATATTATGTACTGTTTAGTCTTGTGGCAAATGCAGAAAAGCTCAAGTTACCAAAACCAAGTCTCCTGCTTAAAACAAGGAAGAGCAGCTGTTATTTTGATACAACCGAGTAAATTTATTAGGTTTTATTGAAACAATTGTATCCATTAAAACGACTAAGCGTTAAAAACATTCATCTGATATTTTTGAAATTCTGGCTGCCAGTATCCGTTACATTTTCTATATCCTTGTGTATTGAGGTTCTTCTAAAATTTTCCAATATTTTTGATAAAACTTGTCAACAAAGAGCACAAATGGAGCGATTTGGGTTTACGAACACACACACACACACACACACACACACACATATATATATATATATATATATATATATATATATATATATATATATATATATATATACTGGCAGAAGTACCAGGTCCATGAGTGAATTAAGGGGATTTTAGAAATACTACGGAGGGAGATAGAAAGAGGGAAGAGAGTAAGCTAAAAAATAAGAATGTTTTCCGCGTTATATAACAGTTCGGAAATAAACTCGAAGAGACTGTTTCAAAGGCTGTTTTCTTTTTATTGTGATTGATTTTAATGCCAAACCAACCCATCTTGGGTTATTTTCTGCCCAAAGGTTAGATAATTTCACTCATAGTATATTTATATTTAATGAGTAGAGTGTTCGCCAATGGTCTTGGAGACCGTGGTTCAATCCCAGATCGAGTCATACCAAAGACTAAAAATAAATGGTACTTGATCCCGCCTTGCTTAGCACTCAGCATTATAAGGTTAGGATCAAGGGTATAGTGGAGCAGTCCAGGGTATGGAGTAGTGCCCTCCCCTCCACTTCGGTGTGGTAGCTATTGAAAAGGGGGTTCTTCGGGTCACCCTTGACTAAGGTCGCCAACTTTACTTTTATATTTATATTTTTTATGTAGTTGTTTTTGAGAAAAAAAATTGCATACATTTATATGATATCAAGTATTCCTATCAAATACAAATAATTTGCTCATAGTTTTATGATTTCAAGTATTCTTATTTATTAATAATTATATGGTTTCGAGTATATATTTCTATTTAATTATAGCCATTTGTTTGTAAACTGTTATATGGTTGTATTGTGTCAGGTTTTCCATCAAAATAATAATAAATTTCTATTCGACTCATAGATGTAACCCTAACAGATACTGATATTCCGGGTCAGGATGAACCTGAGAATTATAATGGTAATGAAAGAGTACTTCACTCTACTCAGATCTCCAGAACTTTGACGTCATCATCAAATACAAGTTAATGTTAAACCCGGGACATCCCTTTTTTAGGGGAAAGAAGTCTTACTCCTCTGAAGAGGATACAGTCAGGGTAAACAAAGCTGGGCCGATTATAACAAAATAGTAAGTTAGACTGAACTTGATAACCTTGGTGAGTACCCAGCAAAAGGAAAGACAATTCAGAATTCGAAACGAAGTCCTTAAAGGAGTGCCCTTAGCGTAATGGCTAACGTGTTGAACTGCGATATCGTAGTATGCGAGTTCGAACTGTAGTCGTGCTAAGTTAATTTTTGGACAAATACTCTTGGAAAAGGTATGAATCCCTTCTTTCCCCAACATTGATTTAAATAGTACCACTACTGATCTTCAACAAGGATGGCTTTGGTATTAGATAACCCAAGAAGGTTGGCATGTCATCAAACAAAAAAACCTAGAGTCCATAATGTTTATCGTTAACTTTATACAGACAATACCTACAGCGACTAAAGTGTGATGATGTATCCTTCTCTTGACCAACGTCTATTGTGGAAAGGAGAAATTTATTGTTTAGGCAACTGCCGATCTTTCAAAACAATTTTGCCCAGATCCGCAGCGAATTACGGGAGTAGATCTATAGTCTGGCGGGATTAACAGATGCTATAGACGAGGATGGATGTCATTGAATACAAGAGCTCAAATCACTGTCTAGTATCAAATCGCTTACTCTATAATTAGACGTAAGTCTCTGAAGAAATAGAATATTTAAACTCCAAGGTAAAGAGTAAATTTTTAGGAATTCATTTTAAAAGAAAAAAAAAAGTTGCCTTCGACATTTAGTAAAACTGAAACTTTAGTATCATTCTCTAGTAGCCTTGCAGAATAGTAAACTGTGTTCTATTTTTATAAAAACTTGCCTGTTGATAATCATCATCTTTCCTCTTAGAATTCAGGTCAGAATACGAGGTTAGTCTATTAAGTATTGAGAGTGATTGCGCATTTCTTTAAAAAAAATCAACTTAATTATAAATCAATTTTATCTTCTTCAAAGTACTAGGCCGTGTCAAAAGTTTTGCAATATTTTTGATACGTACTAGTTTGCAGCACGTACATCGCGTGACCGAAGCAATTCAAGCCGTGGTAAATAACCGCTGTAGTTGGTAGTATCGTGTTAGTTGGTGCACTGACACGTTGTACAATACTTCACTCCGTGTGAGATCTGAAAGCCGCACAAATGAACGTACAATGAAACCTAATTCGGGAACTTATGAATTACGAGTTCAAACTTGGCCCTAACGCTGCGGAAGCAACCAAAAATATTTGTTGCTTGAATGGTAAAGGTGCAGTTGATTTCGGTACAGTAACCAGATGATTCAAATGATTTTGCTCGTGTTGCAAGAACCTGGAAGATCAGACATGGTATAGTAGACCTAAAACTGCTCTCCAAGCCATTGAGAAAAATTCGGTGAGAAACTCTCGGAGAGTATCAGGTGAGTTCTTCAACTCAAATCCCAGTTTCATGACCTCGGCAAAAGCTGCTGAATTATATCTCTGATTATCCAAATATTGCAAAACTTTGACTAATCCAAACATGTCCGTTGGCAAACTATACACTGAAATCAGTGCTGGAAGTTTTCAGCCGATACTGCTTTAAGTTTGTTCGTCACGACCAATTATATATTCTCAACAGTTCTACAATGGCATCTGCAGAACCTGGATTTTGATTTGGGTGAAAAAGACAATAGTCTTAAGTAGTTAGAGCAAGAGATTAAAGAGGTTGTGCTATCACTGGAACATTCTTTTTGACCCAAAATTTATTCACATAAGGCATGTCTAGAAAGTAATGAAACTGATTTTAAAATTTCAGGTTGGCAAACCTGATTTAGAATCAGCTGATCGTATATTAACTCAATTCGTGAAACGTTGATCAGATACAACGATATTCTCATGTATGTCACATTTTTCTCAGTTTGTGGTGTAACCGATCGATCAGTTCGTTTTTCACGATCGCTCAGACATCCAAAAATCTCTTCTGATATCTGAAAACTTGTGCGTCGGTTTTCTATAAACATGTGTTAACTTGTAAAATATTTCGGTTGCATTAGTCAAAAGTTTGACTCTGAATTTAACCTTGCGTTTAATTTAACCTTCAATTCAAAATTCCACCTTGCGACACACTTGACTAAATATACTTGTTGTGATTGAATGTTATTCGGCTGAACGTGGATTCTAAGAAGTATAGATTTACTGAATCTTTTTACATGCATTCAAGGTCAACATCGATCAGCTGGATCAAAGTGGCCAATCTGAGAGAGAGAGAGAGAGAGAGAGAGAGAGAGAGAGAGAGAGAGAGAGAAAATGTCTTAGTACTTTTCTTAACTGACGATTACGTAAGAGTCAACAAAAGGATGATAACTTTTGAGTGTGCGTGAAACGTTTTAAGGTGTTGAACATTTTACCATTGTATGCATTTTTCATTAAAAGAAATGGTATAAAATTCTTTTTATCCTAGAGAAAACCTTGTCTTATTTTAACTGACATAGCCTTGTAGATGTTATTTTAACGTTAAAGATAGGTGTAATATTGAAGATGCATCTCCAATGCTAAGGTTATTCCACTGGTGTCATTTCATATCATATAATACCCAAGCTGTGTTAAAAAAAAATTTTAAGACAACGTTGTTAAAAAAACAATGAACATGGTGTAAATTTTTTCTGATGCTAAAATTATATTTTTCTTTGAGTTTCATTATTCAATAATTTTCACTAAAATATTATTACTTTTCCTTAATGAATTTTTTGTAAAAGATGAAACTACTTTCTGATTGATCTATACAGGTAAATTCTCTTTTTTTTTAGTTCAATAAGAAATAGCAATGGGTAAAGTTGTTACTTAGCTAATTATTGGATATCACAAACAAGTTCTTTGCTTAACCTTTTTTTTCAATAATTGTTGATTAGTTGTAATTTCGGTTAACACGTGCCAGTTTCTTGTCAATGATTTTAGTTGTATGGTTGCTAGGCCTTTATTTGGTATTGGCCTGATGAAGACGGAAATAAATAGCCAATAAAACGTTATACTTTCTTTCATGAAAAATCGGCTGGGACAAAAAAAAAAAAAATGGCTGCGAAAAAGAAGAAAAAAAGAAGAAAAAAAACCCCGCAGTGAATGGTGTATCAGTAGTATAAAGAAATATTTTTGATGGATATTTTGAATGGGATAAATTAAAGTAAAAATTGTTTCTGAAGAGTGTTCGCCAATGGTCCGGGAGACCGGGGTTCAATCCAAGATTGAGTTATACCAAAGACTAAAGATAAATGGTACTTGATGCCGCCTTGCTTAACTCTCAGTATTTTAAGGTAAGGATCAAGAGTAAAGTGGAACAATTCTGTTTATTTTTTTATATGGCTTGTATGCTATTTTAGAGATCTTTTGAGAAATTTTAGAACCAGTTTACTTGTACACTTTAAAATTATAGATATTACTAAAGCCACAAGATATTTAATTAAAGTCTGAGAATAAACTTTAATTTCCTGTTTAAGATGGTTGGACAATTCTATCGGAGACGATGTACAAAAAAAACCTCACCGTAAGTGATGACAACCGTGTGTATCGTCGCGATGGTTCAACACAGGACAATAGGGGCGAGGTGAGACAGATAAAGAGAAAGAATTACACAGTAGTTTTGAGATCCGACGTAGAAAGCAGGGTAATAAGTTGGAGGTCAATGACACAGAAATGAGTAGTCATGAAAATGAGTTTTAGAACAGGGAAAGATGCACAGGAAAGGAAAATTGTCTGAATCTGAACATTGAACTAACAGCAAATTTCCGGATAAGTTGATTGGTTAGTTTATTTTGCGACATGTCAATACATACTGGGTTATCCCATGCCAAAGCCCATCTTTTTTTTGCTTGCAGTTATATGATTTCAAGTACTGAATGATCTCAATACTCAGTAAATAATTAGAGCTTCAAGTAACTACCCTTAACACAAACAATTTACGCAGAGTTATTTGGTTTCAAGTATTCCTATCTAATACTAATGATTTTCTCACAGATATATCTGACCTAACAAGTATTATCAATATGGGTTACATCGGACCAGTGAATAATAGCATCCCGGAACTCGAGAACTGGTACCTCACCACCAGGTGCAGTTTAATATAATACCCAGAACACCCCTTTTAGTTGTGGTGGTGAGTGGTATCCCTCTGCAGATACTTACCTGATTTAGGAGTTTGCTCCGAGGGTATCTGGCCTCAGCTGGGGCGCCTGGCATACGTGCAGTGTAGTATCAATGACAAGCATAGATTCACACTGCACTAGACCCTCGGGTCTTGTGAATCTATGACGAGCAAAGTCACCTGGCATATGTGCCGGGGAACTTAGCAAAGGTTTTTATAGTTCACATTGCACCTAGTGATCCTATGACCGGCATAGACCAGCAGGGCACGAGTTTCGGTTCGTGTACGACCTCGCCTTCCCCTTAATCTCCACTATAAAAAGACCTTATGTCAAATCATGCCTGGTGGGAGGCATGGATAAATATTTTTACCCATCTGCAGTCAGCGTTTACTAGCCCCAGCCAGTAAGCCCGGGTTTATGCCCGGATGAGAGGTATCTGTTCGTCCTATAACAGACTTCACAAGGTCAAGGACATATTCGAGGCCTGATGACTCTCGGCTGGGCCACCTGCAGATGGACAATGATGTCATTGACAAGCATTGCATAGCACTATTCTCTTGGGTCTACTTTAAGCTATGAATAGGCATATGTGCCGGTCTCACTTAATATATTGAGGGAGTTCAAGCCCAGCACAGGCTCATCTTGCTCGAATTGAGCCGATGACCAAGCTATGTCTAGCAGGGCCCGAGCTCGGCTGGTGCTCGTCTCCCTTCCCTAAATCCGCACTATTAAAAAGGCCTTGTGTCAAGTCCTGTCTGGTGGAGGCAGAGAAAAATAGGGCCCTTCCAAAAAGGCAATCAGAAAATAGTGGTGATAAATACCACTGTGTATTATTTTTTAGAAACTAAATACAAGCACTTGTTATTCAGTAAACTTTGTATATTGTGGCACATAACCACCATGTTACTGACAGTGCCTAAGTGATTACCAATATGAATAGTCACCGATTTACTTAACCTCAGTGACCTGGTGGGAACCAAAGCTTACAGTATGACTTACAGTCAATGAAAAAGTTGACTGTCTATGCATCCTACTGGTCGCGAGGAGCTTGGATAAATACATATATCGTGGTTTGCTGGTTTAGTTTGGCTTGGCCTATTTTAGCGCACATCAACCTCTTATGGGATATTTAATACTGAAATTTGATTCGTTTGTAAATGTTTAATTATAATCATAACTATATTTTCAATATTCCAATGCAGTCATTGGTTTGGTTTGGCTTGGTTTTATGGCATATCAACCATTGTTGGTTATTAATGCCAAAACATCTTTCATACTTATAAACAGTCTCTATTTCAAACTATTCAATTTAGTAATAATATAGGTTTGTTTACACATAATTAAATCTCAAAACGGTTCTATTTTAAACAATTCAGTTTAGCATAAGTACACAGTTTAGTTCTATCTGATCAATAGATAGTCTACCATTCCGAGCCAGAGTGGACCAGGGAGCAATGACAATGAAGAGGTACTCTGCATTCCCCAAAGATACAGCATTACTTGAACCTTACCATCAGATTGTTTAGTGTCCTATCCATTCTAGGACACTCGTTGGGGGGGGGAGTCTTACCCTTCTGCAGAGACGCAGTCGGCATATTCTACAGCACCAGCCGACAGGGCTGCCAATATAATCATCTTTTAAAATTGCAACTATTTGTCTATAATAACCATTAGTTTCCACACTGTTATATATGAAGTACTCCTATGTAATAATAATAATAATAATACTGAAAGAATGTGAAAAGAAGGATAAGTACCTCGACCTTGCTAGGGAACTGAAAAAACTGTGGAACATGCAGGTGACAATTATACCAATTGTAATTGGTGCGTTTGGAACAGTAACTAAGGGATTACTAAAGGGACTAGAAGACTTGGAGGTTGGCGGACGAGTGGAGACCATCCAAACGACAGCATTGTTGAGAACTGCCAGAATACTAAGAAGAGTCCTGGAGACTTGAGGAGACTTGCTGTCACTCAGTCTTCAGTGAAAAACAATCGGCTATCGCTGATGTGAAAAGCTCTAATGAATGAATAATAATAATAATAATAATAATGATTTATTCATGATTATATGGTTTCAAGTAAGTATTCCTATTTAATAATAGTAACAATCATTTATTTGCATACAATAATATAATAATTTCAAGTAACGTGCGGAGAAAAAGCGAGATGGGAACTACACAAGGATGCTACGAGCAATCTTGAACAAATCCTGGAAGCAACACCTCACGAAACAATAGCTGTACGGCCACTTACCTTTCATCTCTGAAACCATCCAAGTAAGACGAACAAGACATGCAGGAAACTGCTGGAGAAGCAAGGACGAACTCATAAATGACGTTCTTCTATGGACCCTTACACATGGACGAGAAGGTGTTGACCGACCAGCAAGAACTTATTTACATAAGCTCTGTGCGGACATAGGAAGTGTTGCCTGGAGCGATGGATGATAGGGACGGATGGAGAGAAAGAGTCAGGAAAATCCAAGTTGTCAGTGCGACATGATGATAATGATGATAGTAATTTGATCTATCGAGGGATCAGATATTCCCACTCCAAGTTAGAGTAGACCAGGGAGTAATGACAATGAAGATGTAACTCAACACTTCCAGGAGATCCAGAACTAGAGCCTCACCATTGGATGTAGTTTAGTCTCATACCCAGGACACTCATTTCGAGTTGGAAGTCTCACCCCTCTGCAGAGAATCCTGACGGCATAATAAGTCTAGCCGACAAGCTGTCATTTGTCAGTGAAACTTACCATATGAAGAGCATTACATAAACTCCAAAAAATATACTGGATTTATCGAAAGGGTCCCTATGAACTAGCTGCTTAATATATTTTCATATGTATATGTTGATACACTCGAACAGAACTAAACTACACAGTCGTAATTGTCAGCTAGACGAGCTCGCTAAACACTACTTAGTAGTGAGACATCTATAATAAAGACATCTTCTGTGCGTCTTGGCCTTGACGACGAATGCCAGGCTGTAGATAACAGGGACCTCTGACATTTTCCTCGTGAACAGTTTCTGCTGTGAAGACCCACAGATGGTTAGTGAGTCTCAAAGGACCGTTGCTGATCCGACCAAATCGGGATTAAATTAACCGGATATGACACGATTACCGAAGGTAAAAGCATAACAAGAAAAATAATTATGGAATTCTCATGTTTTTGCTTTGAGGCCTGTCGGTGAGTGAAAGAGAAAGTAATTCGTGTTTATTTAATGCTTATGTAACTGATATGAATTATAGATTTTTTTCAAGGCGAGTATAAAGCTCGTTTATATTTTGTACACAAACATTTGGACAATTATAACCATTCTCGGCCTTTTATACAAGAACCCGAAACTTATTTAAAGTGAGTCGGACCAAGCAAATCTTTACACACACACACACACACACACACACACACACACACACACACACACACACACACACACACACATACACACGTTAAACTCTGCTTAAAAATTCACATTGTGTCACATCCTGCTCGTGTGGAGGGGTAGGTAAATACATATATAATCTAGTTTTTATTTATATGATTTGTCTGTATTGTCAAACTTTCAATCATCTGTGCAATTTCCTTAATTTGTCGTTTGAAGTATCCATATTGATGTTTTTATTCCCATTTTTTGTCTTCTTGATTGCAGAGGAGTAATAACATCTTCTCACTCAAAAAAAAAAAAAAGAAGCGTTCTTGGTGTGAGACTAAATTGTATCTGATGGTGTGACTCTAGTTCTGGAGACCTCGGGAGTGTGCAGTACCATCTCATGGCTATCATTGCCAGTTGCACACTGACCCGGAGTGGTAGTACTTTTTCGGAGCCCATCCATATGTCAAATAGACCTATTCAAAAATTACTAGTATTCGATAGAAATATTTGATACCATATAACTGACAGTAGATTATTTGTATTAAGATTAGTTACTTGAATATATAATTTTTTTACTAAGGATTATTATTATTAGTTACTTGGAAATAGAAGTGGTTACTTGAAACCATAGAATTGAGTGTAAATTATTAGTATCAGATAGTACTTGAAACCATACAACTGTGCAAATTATTTGTATTGGATAGGAATACTTGATATCATATATGCGCAAAAAATCTTTTAAGGAATACTATTTGTAAATATGAACGTAACATGTACTCGATTCCCAAATATCTAGTCATACAATAAATCTAAATGGGTTGACATGCCGTTAAATTCAATTAATCAAATGATTAAAAATAAAAATACATTTTTTTTCGTTCGTTGAAATATTTTTGGGCATTCCTGGTTTGTGATCATCCACGGATTACTCAAACGACAAAGAATGCTGGGACCTAACTAGCACGTATTCTTAGTCGGCTAGGACTGTAGAATACACAGCATCTCTGCAGAAGGTTAAAACCACTTCCAAACGAGTGTGTTGGATATGACATAAACCATATGATGGTGAAGCTCTAGTCTTAGGGCTTAGGGAAATGTGGAGTACTCCTTCATTCCCATTACTCTCAGGTTCACTCTGATACAAAATTATACAGCCCAGTCAGTTGGAGCTGTAGAATACACCGACAGCATCTCTGAAGAGGGGTAAATACCCCCCAGCGAGAGTCCTGGATATGATACAAAACCATCTGATGAAGAGGCTATAGTCTTGGAGCTTTGGGGAATGTGGAGTACGCCTCCATTGCCATTGTGCCCAGGTCCACTCTGATCCAGAGTGGTAGCACCTGAGAGGGTCCTATCTGTGGGTCAAATACAACTGTTTGACCCTTTAAAATAAGTGCCAACAAATGACTTATGCTAAACTGAACAGTTAGAGATATAATTGATCATTTAACTTTGTGTGAACAAATGCCTGACTAATTGAACTGTTAGTGATACATGGCAATACTTGGAACCATTTGACTGTGTGCAAACGAATGAGTAATGTTGAATAAAATTATTAGAAATAAATAGCAATACCTGTAAACTCTTCACTGTGTGCAAACAAATATTGAATAGAATTATTAGTGGTAGATAGCAATAATGGAAACCATTTAACTGTTAAAGCAATAGCAATATAGTGTGCAAACAAATTATTTGTAAACTCATTTAAAAATGAAATTACCAACAAACTAATCTTTTACATATCAAGTATATCGATTAAATGTATGCAGGCAAATGACTCATGTTAAATTGTTACTGTTATATAGCAAACTCGAAACTATTTAACTGTGTGCAAAAAAAAAAAAAAATGAGCTGAAGCTCGTTTAGAAATGGTATCAACAAAATGTGTTTACAAATCATGTATATTCAATATATATATGTATAAAGAGGATTTGGTATTAAATAACCTACGATGGTTGATATGCCATAAAACCCTACCAAACGAAATCCTATATATTTAATATATATGTATAAAGATGATTTGACATTAAATAACCTACGATAGTTGATATGCCATAAAACCCAACCCAACCAAACTAGCGCGGATAACGAGGTTCTATCTTACTCGACTTCTGTATGAGAATACGTCACATTTACTGAATTTGTCACAAAATTCTTAGGCACTGTTAAAGCCGTTAAGCAGACTCCTTACGCATTTAAAAACGCATCAATTAATTAAGTACAATTTTGAACTAACCTAATTTTGGCTATTTTATTGGTTTTCCTTCTTAATTGTTAATTACACTGGCACTAATTGGCAGTGGAACTTTTGCTGGCGCCAAAATGTCTCGTGAAGACAAGCTAAGATACGAAAACAATAGTCATTTGTACCAAAGAGATTTCAGAGTACTTAAACAAAATATAAGACCATCTGGATCTGGTTGTAGCCTGATTTATGTTTTTAAAGCTCTGTCAAAGTTTGTGTGTTTGTGTGTTAGTTAAAAAATTACGGCCAAACAGAAAGTATCAGGAATTTGATTTTGTTTGTTTGTTTTGCATGGAAATTGACTTTACACAAAGTATGCGAGGTAGATCTTCGAACCGTGTCAGTAATACTGTATGGTTACACCACTTATACTCAAACGAAAGGCTTCGAGAAGAAGCTAGATGGAAACTACACAAGGATGCTGTGTGTTGTTTTGAACGAATCCTTGAAGCAACACCTTACAAAACAGTAGTTGTTCGGCCATTTACTTCCCATCTCGAAAACCAAGAAGAAAAGCGAACTAGACTTTCTGAACACTCCTGGTGAAGTAAGGACAAACTCATAAGAGACGTTCTTCAATGGATTACTCCACTGGATTACTACACTGGATTACGACATCAGTTTTGGCTGATTAGAAAAACTTACATTAATCATAGTATGGATACTGGATGATGTCAAGAAGACTTATCAAGAGCGATGGCCAATAAGGATGAATGCAGAGAGAGAGAGAGAAAGAGAGAGAGAGAGAGAGAGAGAGAGAGAGAGAGCATGTGTGAAAGGAATATGTGCGGCGGAACGCCTTGATGACAATGAGAGGAAATCAGATGATGAAATATGCTATTTTAGGCCTAACGGAATGTGATAGACGCCTTGATATGAATTGTGAGGGAGAGTGCTAAATTTGGTATATGCTAAATTTTGTATATGCTAAATTTTGGTATATGCTAAATTTTGGTATATGCTAGTTTGTGGTGTGTATATGACAGGATTGAAGCAGTTCAAGCCGTCGGGTGTACACACTGTGCTTGGTAGTATTGTGGTAGGTGGTGCGCTAACACGTTCAAATTCGGGAACTTATGCTTTTCGAATTTGAACTTGGCTATAACGCCGTGAAAGCAACCAAAAGGTTTGTCGTACGAAAGGTGAAGGTGCAGCTGATCACAGTTAAGTAACTAGTTAGTTCAAGAAATTTCGCGCTGGTTGCAAGAACCCCGCCGATCAAGCAAAGTCAGATAGGCCCAAAAATTATGGATTCCAAAGCCGTGCACCAAAGTGGTAGAGACAAATCCGGCGAGTAGCACTCTGAGTGTATCAGGCGAGCTTGGCATCTCACAGTCCAGTGTAGTTCGTCACCTTCATGATTCCGGTAGATCCAGTGCGTAGTATTTAGGCAGAGCTCGGCATCTGACTCTCTAGTGTGTGGTTCGCCACCATCACGACCGTGACAAAAGCATCAGGAGCAGCCGAATTGTGTCTCATTGTAACCGAAATATTGCAAAACTTTTGACCAATCCTAGTACAAAAATATTTTGATATTATAAATGGTTCGAACGATGAGGTCAATTCCACGTTTGTTTTTTTTTCTTATAGCCATCTAGATTTTATATGTTCACGAGCAAACAATGAAAAAAGATTCTACATATTTGCAAACGATGAAAAAACAAGAAAATAGTGTACGATGAGGCTCTCAGAAACTAATTAAAAAACTTTTGCTTTTGATTGGTTATTTGGTAGGTGGACATTTTTTAGATTTTTTTTTAAAGCCGAAGTCAAGCTTTTTAAGTAATCATACGGTTTTAAGTAACTAATTATACTAACAATGATATTTTGATATTAAAAATACAAATAAAAGTTGTTTGCACGTTGTAACTCAACTGTTTGAAAGGCATGAAACCAGTGAAAGTGTTATTCTGGTAGAAGAAGTGATAAAAAAAAAATAGAGACTAATGTTAGTTTTTATGAATAACTCCTTAATGAATGACTATTGAACCTAGAGACCTCGAATTCAGCCCTCGGTACAGGAAGTGCGAACCACCGTTGCATAAAAAATGTTTACATACGGGATAGAGTGCGAAATTCGTGGTGTAAAAACACTCCTAATAAGATACGAATGGGCGTTAAGGTAAATTTGACATCCTCAGTCAATGTGGTTGAATAGTTTCGTTTCGTATACAATTGATTAAGAGCTGTGATGCATAATTCGTACGTCTACAGCGGAAGGTATTAACAGACGATGGAACAGTTAAAGGAGTTGAAAAAGAGGAAGCAATAATGATTACTTCTCTCCCACTTACACTTACTATACATATTGTTAAAACTATAAATAAGTACACCCCTAAAATATTTTTCTGGCACATCCAGGGCTCACTTGGTGTTCGCATCGGGTGAGTGATAAGTTGATCCACTGATCCCAGGGGCCTTACAGGGTTGAGTTTATCGCTTGACGACCGAGGTGCTCCAAAAAGAGGAATGACAATGAGATCAAGTATTAAATCTCGATTTGCGTGTGGCTCCCTCTTATAAAATTATCTTGTATCAAATCCGACTGGTTGGGAAGTCGGACAGTTGTGCCTCCTTTACCCAATAGCTACTCTACGGTCAGGTTGTGATACAAGGTGGATATTTACGCGAAGTAAAGCTAGTTTGAATTCGTAGTTTTCCTTCTTCAAGACTGGTTGCCTAACCAAGGTTAAAGAGCCCAGTCTGCACTAGTATTTATCCATAACAGAAGAGAGAAAAGTAGGATTCACACCTTTCTCGAGAGTAATAGTGTGATGTAAAATACAAACGGCCTCGTCCAGGGATTGGACTCGAGTCGACATGTCCATTTCCTACGACGATAAACCATTAAACTAAGGATTATAGATATTAGTTACTTGAAACGAAGTAATTGTTTAGTGTTAGGTAGAAATACTTGATATCGTTTGAAATTATTATTAAATAGGATTAGTTACGTTAAACCGTATAATTCTGTATAAATTATTTGTATCAGATTGGAATACTTGAGATCTTAAAGCTATTTGCAGACATATTATAGACAAATAAAAAAGTACAATTCAAAAAATGCAATAGGACATTAAAAATCTAGTCATGATGACAATCAAAATTTTAAAGATAAAATTTCAGCGTTGAATAACCCAGTAGTTAATATGCCATTAAAGAAATAAATGAAACGAAACCAAACATTTATAAATGAATCAAATTTCGTCATCAAATAACCCAGAAGGAGTTAATATGCCATTAAAGAAATAAAGGAAACGAAACCAAACATTTATAAATGAATCAAATTTCGTCATCAAATAACCCAGAAGGAATTGATATGCCATTAAAGAAATAAAGGAAACGAAACCAAACATTTATAAATGAATCAAATTTCGTCATCGAATAACCCAGAAGGAGTTGATATGCCATTAAAGAAATAAAGGAAACGAAACCAAACATTTATAAGAAATTAAATTTCGTCATCAAATAACCCAGAGAGAGATGATTTGTTCTTAAATAAATAGACCCAAAACCGAAACAAACTATTTTTTTATTATTCTTGCATGATGTCCATTGTGCCAAAGACTTCCAAAGACTTGTTACATATCTTCAATTTTGGATATGGAAATAGTTTCTCGATAACCGTCAAGATTGCACCTCAGATGAAATCCTATATTGATGTATCGGTAAGTACTCTTAGTTTTGACGCTGATAAAAGTATTCTACCTGCTGCTGGTGGATGTAGAGGCCCTGGAAGACACAACTACTACAGCAAACTATCGTCCAGATGACGAAGTGTATACAACAAAACTAGATGCGATTGTTGCAACACGCTTAAAATACCCAATAGATTCACGTCTGTTTTGTGAAACACTTGTAATACCTGATCTTTTGTGTGTACTTCTTGCCTTTCAGGCTTAAAAGATTATTTTGATAATCTTCATAAAGATGAAATAGGACATTATTTCAATGTGACTTGGTGTAAGAAACACGTTAAAAGTGGATGTGAAATAGTTAACCAGTGTCTGATTGACTAACCAAGAGAAAATACATTTTATATACAGTAATCTCTTCTGATTTACAAATACATTTCAAACCATCTCACCAGCAAAATGAATGAATAAGTAAATAAACACACCAAGAGCATACGTTTCAGGTAAAAAAAAGGTAACATTAACCGGATGTTGTCTGGACGAAGGCTTATAACAAAATGAATAAAACCCGTCGCTGCGCATGTAGGCTCTGCGCATCCATCCGGTTGAAATGTAAAAATGAGTTCACAATCAAGAAAAACCTTTTTTCGACCAATCATAAACGTCCACCCAAAGTTTTTCGGGGCCGATTTGATCCTAAACATGGCTGTAAAACGGTTATCGAAAGGTCACAAAAGAGCAGTCGGTAATGGGGACTGCGAGAAGAGAGAATCCTCGCACGTAACATTTCGGACAAAATCAAAGACCGCTGACTCCCTACCAACCCACATCACAATCAACACACCATACAATTAAGTCACCGGCATTTCCACCACAAGACCTAAACCGATCATAGCTTACCAGCTCACGTCGCACTACTGAGCCAAGCCAGCCAAGATTGACTTACACTCACTCACCTTCTGACCCTTATCCGGTGGAAGAAGAGAGCTTGTATCTTTTTTAATCTACCGACTTTTATTTATTCAAAATAAACGAAATTAAATACAACCCTCTCGTTCGTTGTCCCCTACAACCGTACGCTTGTCTATAACATGATTTATTTTGCTTGTTGGCTTTTGAGAAATCGATCGGATGGTTAGATCCCAAAACTGGTGGCAATATTTTTGTTAAAGGTACACAAAAAAACTGAAAAGCTGGAAGAAACAAAAAAGCCGAACAAAAAGGTAGAAATGTTTGGGTTTTTTTTTCCCAATTTTCGTTTATTTAACGAGAAAACTGTCTTGACTGATCTTGTAATAGCAGAAAAAAGAGAGAAAGAATGATTTTGGTCCTTATTATAGATGTAGTTCTCAGTATATATATATATATATATATATATATATATATCTGGGAAAATGGAAATCCAACGGTACGTAAATAAACAAAATTGTACACACACACACACACACACACACACACACACACACACACACACACACACACACACACACACACACACACACACACATATATATATATAGGATGGACAAAAGTCAGTTTATTTTGGTGCGTGGAAATAATTTTGAACTTATTGCTGAATATAGTATACCTAGAATAAGATAAATTATAAATAGAAGTTACTTATCTTTTAAAATGATAAGTAACTTTTGCATCACTCTTTATACACACACACACACACACACACACACACACACACACACACACACATATATATATATATATATATATATATATAAAGACGAATATTTTCACGTTATTCTACTATCATAATTTCCCCAGCCGCTGGAATCGACAAATATATAGGTATGTAAATTGGGGCACATGTGCGTGTGTGAAAACGTGATAAGGCCAGGGTTATACTATGACATACAAATGAAAGCGGACCCCATTAACAGTCACATTTCAACATTGGTAAGTTTATGCTGTCTGCTTGATCAGCATTGCTTCCTGCCAATCTCTAGAAAAAAACAAAAACAGTAACAAAAATAAAACATACAAAAAACCCAAAAAAAAACTAAAAAGAAGGTACAAATAAATGTGCCGAGCGCTAGACGCCACCGACGCAGCGGAAATGACGCCGGTCACCAAGGGAAGAAATGACTTTAGACACAAACAGGAAATCAAGCAGCAGAGAAGGAATCATCATCATCATCATCATCATCATGTCGCGCCGCCAGCACGGATCTCCCTGGCCCTCTGCCGCCACTCGTCTCTATCGTCAATAATAATAATAATAATGATAATATTAAAACCAACCAGACCCAATAATAGAAGCCAAAGTAGCAACTATTTTCTGGGTCTTTGCTATCCAAACTGATAGAAAAATAAAGAGCATTAAACTAGGTATAATGGTTTAGGACTATAAAATAAAAACATTCATTCTAATTGATATGTCAGTGCCGACAGATAATAACATATCAAAGAATATTATAAAATAAATACAAAGACTTGCCAGTGATAGTAGGAGCACTGGGTAGGATCAAGTTAGAGACAAACATATTTACAAGACCCCTTGCAATCAGAGCCTATATGGAATATAATAAATAACACTTTGCGAAACTGCTAATCTCTTTTGGAAGAGTACTGTTAAATGTGACTGTAAAATAAAAGAAGAACTAAACAAAAATAAATAAATAAAACTTCTTCACTCTAGAGCTAAAGACCTGTTGAAAGACCGTGAGAAACCGAATGTAAAGCTGAAAATCGAATTAGATAATGATGATGGCATAAGGAGATTGGTTTGTTAGATGACTAAACTTAGCTTAGTCGTGGCACAAGTTTGGAACACCTAGGGAGGACTGAAGTCAGTAACAGGGGTTTATTAATCTAGTTAGCTATTACACAATTGAGGAGACTGGCGTAAAGGAAGTGTGCTGAAACACTCTTAATGTATGAAGTTAGTGCTCAGTTGTTCTATGTACGATGATTTATGTGTAAATAAAAGGGTTTGTGGCATGAAATTGCCCTCACGTAAATGGTTGGCTGGTCGGTTGTTTTGTTTTAGAGCGTATCAACCCTTTTCGGGTCATTTAACGCCGAATTAAGTTTTTTTGATAAAAGTTTTAAACAACTCAGCATAAGTACAGTTTTTTTTTTTTTGTTTACACACAGTTAAATGTAAAAACAGTTAATTTCAAACAATTCACTTTAACGTAAGTACACAGTTTAGTTCTATTTTACTCATAGATAGGACCCTATCAGGTCCTAACACTCTGGGCCACAGTGGACCTGGAAGCGATGGTAATAAAGGGGTATTCTGCATTCCCCAAAGCTTCGGCATTGTTGGAGCCCTACCATCAGATTGTTTAGTATCATATCTAGGACACTCGTTGGGCGGGGTATTTTATCCCCCTGCAGAGATGCAGTCGGTGTATTCTACAGCCCTGCCGACTGGGCTGAGCCCTCAGATAAGGCTTTTCCAAAAGCAAAAATATTACAAGTAAAATATGTCAGCGCAAATCAGCCATGGAGATTAGTGATTTTTGGTATCTCTTTTAAACAGTTCAAATCCTTATCTTTTGCACATTTTACCGAGGCAGATTCTCTCACTCTCTCTCTCTTTCTTTCTCTCTCTCTCTCTCTCTCTCTGTTTCTCTCTCTCTCTCTCTCTCTCTCTCTTTACACATATTTATGTATACATACTACCGTGTTCATATGGTCTTTCAACACACACACACAACTCTCTCCCTCTTTCTCTCTGCACATGTTTATCTATACATACTACTGTGTTCAGGTGGTCTTTCAACACACACACACACACACACACACACACACACACACACACACACACACACACACACACAATTCTTTCTCTCTCTCTCTCTCTCTCTCTCTATATATATATATATATATATATATATATATACATATATATAACAAAGTATTCAGAGCATGATTTTAATATAGTTAAATTGTTTGCCAATGTTAAATATTTCGGTTTTTACGTTAAACCATCATCAGTGATATATAAGTTATCTTGTTGATTATATCTAATTTTATTTTTTAAATGAAACCAAAAAATAATAAGGTTTTTAACATTCTGTTTACGCAAGTAGCATTCTATTTCAAATCTAGGTAACGTAATTTGTGTTCGAAATTTATTTCAGAGCGTATATATATATATATATATATATATGTGTGTGTGTGTGCGTGTGTGTGTGTGTGTGTAACTATCTCCTCTACTTCTCCTTATTTCTTTTCTTTTGCCACGCTTCTATTGCCTTTTCTTTTCTATATTATCTAGCTGTAATTTTGGTAGGATTATTATTTGAAAATATCATTAAAAAACATTAAAAGTGAATATATATATATATATATATATATATATATATATATGTGTGTGTGTGTGTGTGTGTGTGTGTGTGTGTGTGTGTGTGCGATTATTTATTTTAGATACGGTGTCAGAATGTAACACAAGGTCACTTTAATACAGTGACCTGACATGAAGCAAACTTCCTGAGGGCGGTACCGGAAATAGCTCAATCTGTTGGTAAGTATATGCATATACAGGACACATGAGAATAAACAATCATTTAAAAAGTCTTTGATGAATCAAAAAGTGCTCTAATGCTGACTAGCAGAGCAGTATAAGAACAACAAAAATATAATTTAGATCTTATCTTTTTACTATCGCTTCATAACTATTACTTCCATATGTATTTTGTAGAATTGAAGATTCAATCATAAGATGATACTTTATTGGCTAATTTTCATTTTGGCAAAGTGTCATCCGATGAATGTTTTTTATTCTGTAGAATACATATGAAACTTATAGTTATAAAACGATAATAAGAATGTGAAATCTTAATGAGCTTTAAGTTTATATATATATATATATATATATATATATATTGAGAAATGGTAGATTTTGATGAATCTGACAAGATGATAAAAATAAGTGGAAATTGGATAAATCCGAACACTTACTACGACTTCGTTCCTTATTCAAGGAAGAACTTCTTCAGAATATTTTTTTCTATATCTTAGCAATTGCGGAAATAGATAAAATAATGGTGAAAATGTAAAACGGTAAAAAGGGAGGGAAAGTGTATAAAGACAAGAGACAAAGAAAGAACAGGGAAGAAAATACATATAGGCTTGAGTGGTGGTGGTAGGGGTTATTGGTTTTGACTATGACCATCTGGGTAGATGGTCAAGGCTTGGTGCCATCAAGTGTATTAGGTTTCATAAGAGATTTGACCGGACAGAGGTAGATTAATTTTAGTAAGGAAGAGGGAAATATATGGGGGAGAGGTTTTTTGAAAATTTTAAATGAAGTGGAAGGATGAGGAGGTCAGGGGTTCAGGCGTATCTCGTTTCGTCAAAGACATTGGCTATAATAGAATATCTAAATGGAAAGGAAAAAGAAAAAGAAAGAAAAAACAGAAAAAAAAAAAGAAAACGAGCGTCATCAGATAATAATTGGTAAAATTTATACACTTCTGAAAAGATATTGGAATATGTCTACGTGGGATCATGGAAATGTACTGAGAAATGCGAAACTTTTGGGATATTTAAGGTGTAGTAGAAAGGAAAACCTTTGAAAATGAATGTTTATGATTACTATTAAAGTGACGAATTATAAAGATACCGATAATGTACATGAAGTAATATATTGCTAATAATAAAATATTACTAAGAGGTAGATTATAATTAATGAATGTTGGGGTTATCAAGTTTATGTTAATCTAAACTACCTCAAGTGGAATTTTGTTTTAATTAATATATACGCAAAGTAAAAAGAAAAAAAAAAAAGGAAAGAAAGTCCATTTGACGTAGATTTTAATTTCTACGATGCGTTGCTTTCAAAATCTTTTGTTGACTCGTAACTATTTTAATGAGTCGAATTAATCCTTTTTAAATTAAATTCTTTCTTAATCTAAGTGTATTAGAGAAAAATAATACAAAATAGGACATTTTCAATATACATACATACATATATATATATATATATATATATGTATATATATATAAAGCAAAACAAAATGGAAGATTTCAGTCTCGTTAATTATTTTTTCTTTCAATTAATTTTCTGTTCCAGTCGAATAAGATTTAAAGAAAATCAAAAGACAAAAAAAAAAAAAAAAAAAAAAAAAAAGATTAAAGATTAAAAATCAATTTGAATAGAAATTTAACAAATTTTCCTTTTCAGTCTGTGTTTTTCTTATTTGGCTTTTATACATTTAAACTGCGTATTTATGCTAAACTGAATTGCTTGAAATAGAACTGTGTTGACATGTAAACTGTGTACTTATGCTAAACTGAATTATTTGAAATAACATGAATTCTGTGTATTGCCCAGTCGGCTGGGGCTGTAGAATACACCGACTGCACCTCTGCAGAGGGGTAAGACCTCCCCCTCCCCAATTGAGTGTCCTGTTTTTGACACTAAACAGTCTGATGGTGAGGTTCCAGTAATGCTGGGGCTTTGGGGAATACGGAGCACCCCTTCATTGCCATTGCTCCCAGGTTCACTCTGGTCCGGTGTGGTAGCATCTGATAGGGTTCTATCTATGGGTTAAATAGAACTAACGGTATACTTGCGCTAAACTGAATTGTTTGATTAAAGTGAATAGCTTGAAATAGAAATGTTTTTAACAATTAAACCGTACTTAGATTTAAAGTGCAAGCTTATGCTAAACTGAATTATGTGAAATAGAACTGTTTTTTGATATTGAAACTGTATTTACATTAAACTGAATTGTTTTTATCATAGAACTGTTTTGACATTTAACTTTGTGTAAACAAAATCTGTACTTGCGCTAAACTGAATTAGCTGAATTAGAACTGCTTAACTAAACTGAATAGCAAGAAACAGAAAAGCTTTTCACAATTAAACTGTACTTACATTTAAACTGCGTTCTTATGCTAAACTGAATTGTTTGAAATTGAACTGTTTTTGACATTGAAACTGTACTTATACTAAACTGAATTGTTATATATAACTGCTTGAATAAACTGAATAGGTTGAAATAGAAATGTTTTTGACAATTAAACTGTTTACTCATGCTCAACTGAATTGTTTGAAATAGAACTGATTATTTAGATAAAAAATGGATTTAGCGTTAAATAACCTACAAAGGTTGATATGCAATAAAATCCAACCAACCAACGAACCAACCAACCAACCAACTGACCAAGACAGAAAGTAATGTCATTCCTCCGAGAAGCTATGTTAATATAATCTGAATTGAAAAATAGATCAATACCGTTTTAACTGCAAGAACACTTTTTTTTTCTGGAAGCCTTAAGTAGTATAGTGCTTAAAGTGGTTTATGCGAAGCATAGTGATGAAATCTCAAATGAATAAAAAAGTAAATAAAGAACTTTCTATGGAGACCACACCATTATCATTGAAGGTATGATTGCCGTCCTATATTCCACATATAATCTACAGAATCAGCATATTAAAATCTAATAATAGAATGAACTTAAGGTAAATTTATTCAAGACGATGGAACACCGTTTATTATTTTTGTTGTAATTTTTCAAGTCTTCTTATTAATTTTCCTGTGTCAGGATCTAGGTAGTAAAAGAATTCTCCCATATCTTCTGCCCAAACGCTTTCGACGATAATTTTGTTAGTGATTGTAGTTATTAAAAATATTTAATATGTTGGTGCCTGTTATAAATGTTATTTTATTTATGCTTTTTTATAAAAATTTTCTTAGGCATATTACTTCTAACTCTATTAGTAAACCTTTCCAAATGAACGTTTTAAAACAAAACGCTAAAAACGTTCCAACTGACAACTTCAAAACAAAATGCTAGAAATAATTAAAGCAATAAAATCTCAAACTGTCGACTAAAACTACACTACCCCTGATGACGACGAAAATTATCGTCGAAAGCGCTTGGCCAGAAGATATGGGACAATTCCTTTACCACTGAGATCCTGACACTAGAAAAATACTGAAAAGAATTGAAAAATTACAACTAAAATTAATAAACAGTATTCCATCGTCTTTGATAAAACTTGTCTTAATAACAACATGCTGTCTAAATATACCGTCTTCAATATATATATATAATTTGTTTTCGTTGGTCCTATGAGAGAAAAAAGTAAATACTTTAAAGGGAATAGGTCCGCGAGTGTATTTGGGTTTCGGTTGTTTATTTATTCATTTTACTTCTACACGTGTTTCTGACGTGTTTCGGAAGTTAATGGATCACTAACTTCCTGAAGAAGACTTTAAACGTCAGAAATACGTGTAGAAGGAAAAAAATAACCTAAAACCAAATTCGCTAGTGGACTAGTTCATTTTAAAGCACACACACACACACGCACACACACACACACACACACACACATATATATATATATTGTATGGCAGGAGGCGCATGTAGTGTAACGATTATCATTGTAAGGAAATGAACCAGACGAACAGAATTCAAATCTCGGATGAGAATATGTGCGTTTCCCTTCGTGCTATTGCCCTTAGGAGAAATGCATGAATCCTCTTCTCACTCCATGGAAACACTCGTGGTATAATGTTTATCGTCGTTGGAATTTGGACACGGTGACCCAGGTTCAAATCCTGGACGAAGTTATTTGAATGTCATATAGCGCTAATTGGGTTCTTCAGCCTTGGTGAGGCCACTAGTCTAGGAGAAGGAAAACTCTGAATTCAAACCTGTTAAACTCCGCTTAAAAATTGACCTTGTGTCATATCCGGGGTTGGTAAGTATGTATAGCGCTAATTGCAAGGTGTGAATCCAACTATTTTCCCTCCAGTTATGTGTTGTTCGTATCAAATAGGAAGACTTGATGAATAGAATTACTAATGTTAAATAGCAATACTTGAAACCATTTAGCTGTGTGAAAACAAATGATCAATATTAAATAGAATTATCAATGTTAGTAACTTGAAATCATTTAGCGGTGTAAAAACGAATGATCAATATTGAATAGAATTATTAGTGTTTGTAATACTTGAAACCATTTAGTTGTATAAAAATTATCAAAATCTAATTTAAAAAATCAGAAAAGGAAATTTACAAGAACTTGTGTATATTGGAAGTGGACAGCATAAAAAAAGTAGAGATGAAAGAAAAAAAAAAAAAAGAAGAGTATTTCAGGCGAACGAAAAAAACTTCCCGAAACCAAGCTCTGCAGTTGGAATCTCATCAAATGGATAAACACATGGGCTGCTCTCTTGTAAGATACTCGGGACTATAAGAAGACTAGACACGACTGGGTGAGGAAGGTAATCCACTAGAAATTGTGCAAGACATTTGAATTTGATCATGCTGCCTGATGGTATATGCACAACCCAGAATCCGTCCTAGTGAATGAGACCCCAAAAATTCTCTGGGATTTTCAGATACAAACAGATTACCAAATCTCGGCCAGACGATCAGACATAGTGATTGTCCATAAAAAAAGAAAAAAAAAAGGAAAGAGAACCTGCTGACTTGTGGATTTTGCCGTCCCGGCAGACCACAGTGTGAAAAATAAAAGAAAGTGAAGAGAGATATAAGTATTTAGACTTTGCCAGAGAACTAAGAAAAAAAAAAAAAAAGAATGGAACATGAAAGTGACGGTGATACTAAATGTAATTGGTACACTCGGAACAATCCCT
>OY757907.1:63686923-63704785 GCA_963585895.1 Sepioteuthis lessoniana
AGAGAGAGAGAGAGAGAGAGAGAGAGAGAGAGAGAATCTTTTTGTAGCGGTTAGTTAAAAGATTCTACTTGTATTGACCCAACCTCTCAACACGGGCTGGATACGATACAAGATTAAGTCTTATAGAGAGTTTAAATGTTTTGAATTCATAAGTTTTTCTTCTAGACCAGTTACAAGTTAAAAAGCCCAGCCTACCCTAGTATGTATCCCTAGTTGGCGAGAGAATAGCTGGATTCATACCTGTCCCAAGAGTATTCATACTACGTGAAATACAAAAGGTTTCGTCCAGGATTCGAACTTGGGTCGTCGTGTCCATTTTATTACGACGATAACCATTATAACATAAACGCGTCTTTTAAAGGATTTTATATTGAAGTCTTAAATTATATAATGAACTCTTGTCTTTTAATTCTAAAATGGACAAATGTTGTATTTAATGTCATCTGAATAATCCAAGATATTTGCAATCAAAATGTATCATAATTATGAGACAATATATATATATATATATATATATAACTCCCTATTATATATAATTACCCTATATATCCCGTGTCCTCACATAACTGCTGTATGTATGTTTGAGCTGGTCGTCCTGCTTTTGCTCGGTCATATGTGGGGGTCCATAGGAGTACATCACTTATGAGCTCGTCCTTGCTTCTCCAGCAGTGTCCTGCATGTCTGGTTCGTCTAAGTGGGAGGCTGATGGCCGTATAGATGGTGCCTTGTGGGGTGTTGTCGCGAGGTCTTGTTCATTATTGCTCGCAACATTCTCGTGTAATTGCCGTCTAGCTTCTTCTCCAGCCGTTTTGTTAGCGTCCAAGTAGTGCATCCATACAGCAGTATCGACACGACCGCTGCCTGGAAGAAACTGCGTTTCATTTTATCGGTCAGGTCTGATTTCCATATGATCGATAGCCTATCGATAGCTGTCCCTGCCTTCGTTAGCCACGTGTCGATGTCCTTTTCGGTTGATGAGATACTGCTTCCTAGGTAGTTGAATTTGTCTGCCAGTTTCAGAGAGGTTCCGTCTAGTGTGGAAATGTCACCTATTTGATTATAGCACATATATTCAGTTTTGAGTGCATTGACATGGAGGCCAATACCTGCGGCGGCTCGTTCCAAACTGTGCAGTAATGTTTCGGCTTGGTTGGGTGTATTTGCCAGAATCGCTATATTATCGGTGTAGTCGGCGTCGGTGATTGTTTTTGCGGTGTACCTTCTGCTTCTTTTCTTTGTCATCTCGAAGCCGTTTTCTCTGATTTTATCAATCGATGTTCTAAGCACAAAGTCTAGGCAGATGATAGAGAGGTATGGGGCTAGCGTGTCTCCTTGTAGTACTCCTGCTACAATATCGAAGTATTCTGTGTCTCCATTCGGTGAACGTACTTTCACTTTAGTGTTTCTATAGAGAATCGTTATTGCTGCTACGGTTTCTTTTGGTAGGCCGTATGCTAGCAGGATTTGTTCCATCTTCCCTCTGTGAATGGAATCGAAGGCCTTGGTGAAGTCGACAAATAGTAATGTCGCCTGTAGGTTTTTTGTCCGTACGCCTTCAAGGATTCTACGGATGGTCAATATTTGTGAGGTCGTGGATCTATTTGACCTGCCAGAGGCGATGAATGATAGGGAGAAGTGGCGAGAGAGAGAGTCAGGGATATCCGTGCTAACAGCACGACATGATGATGATAATGACCCTACATATATATATATAAATCGTAAAAATGTTTGTCAGTGAAAAATCCCCAATGAGTGTTGAACACTGGGGATGGTCTGTGTGACTGGCACTCAGAGACTTCCTAAAGAATTCTTGAACAATTTCTTTATTGCTCATCTGTCACGATAGCCGATCGAAATTTCGCTATACATGGTGAAGTAGGACATCTTAGAGATGTTCCCAACTCAGCACTGTTGTATCTCCCACATTGCCTCGATACTATATCATAATCATCATCATCATCATCAAATTATACTCATAACATGGATACCCTAGACTTTCTCTGGCCATCCGTCCCTATCAGCTATCACTCTTGGCAAATTCTTTACATCCAATGTGCGCACAGAGCCGATGAATGTAAATTTTTGTTGGTCGACCAACACTGGTGTGTCCATGTGAAGGAGTCCATAGGGAAACGTCGCTTATGAGTTTGTTCTTACTTCACTAGCAGTGGCCAGCACGTCCTGTTCATCTTACTTGGATGGCTTGTGAGATGGGAGGTAAGTGGCTGTATAGCTACCGTTTTGTGGGGTGCTGCTTCCAGGATTTGTTCGAAACAGCGCGCAACAACCTTGTGTAGTTCTCACCTAGCCTTTTTGTTAGATTCCGAGTGGTGCAACCATATATTATTACTGACAGTTTGGAAGAATTTCCTTTGTTGCATATTGAGCAGTCAATATGTCACTATACAGGTCAGTATTTTTTTATGATAAGTATTTGCTTTTAATTATTTTGATTATTTGATTATTTCTGTTTCAATACGCAGTTACACTCTACAATATGATTTTCATTGATGACTATTTAAAAACCAACTAACTGTAAAGACGGTCGTATGTGCAAATGAAAAGCAATTACCTTACATGGAATCTTTTATTCTTTCTAATTCAATTTGTTAAAAAATGCATTGGTTATTTGCATTACAATTTAAACCTCATTTATTTTATCCAAAGCAGTTAAGTTATTTAATCCAGTTAATTTATACATTAATTTGTTTTTGATTTGTAACTTCAGTTGCCGAATAACACCTGCATTGTAAGTGGCGAAATTGGTTTACAAATAATAAAAAAAAAGGTTAAGAATAGGCCTTCCTCTTCTACACAAGGCAGAGTGACGCCATAATTTGTTGTGTTATTTTCTTTGCATTCCTGAACACGGAACGTATATTAATTCTATTCAATCACTTGAACCTGCCCACATGGAAGAGCAGTACTCTATCCTGGGACGAATCTGGATTTTATATCGAACGAAACATCGGCGTCAGGCACTCACTGGGGCGATAGATTTAACCTATCATTTGATCCCAGTTATTGTTGAGTTAGGAATATGAGCATCACCTGAATAAAGAAATAAAGGAAGGAAGGAAGGAAGGAAAGACAGAAAGAAAAAAAGGAAAGAAATAAAGGAAAAAAGAATGAAAGAAAAAAGAAAGGAAAGAAAGAAAGAAGAAATGAATGAAAAAAGCAAAGGAAAGAAATGAAGAAAAGAAATGGAAGGAAGATTAAAAGAAAAAAAAAAAAGAAAGAACAAAAGAAGGAAGGAAAGAAGGAAGGAAAGAAAGGAAGAAAGGGAGGAAAGTATGAATGGGAGGAATAAAGAATTGAACAAAAGAGAAAGAAAGAAAGAAAGAAAGAAAGAAAGAAAAAATAAATAAAGAAAGAAAGAAAGAAAGAAAAAAGAAAGAAAGACAGAAAGAAAGAAATGAAATAAAAAGTAATATCAACAACGCAGAAATAAAGGAAGGAAGGAAAGAAGGAAGACAAAGGAAGGAAGGAAGACGAAAGAAGAATAGAAAGAATAAAATGAAGGAAGAAAGAGAAGAAAGATTTGATGGAAGGAACAAAGAAATGAAAAAAGTAAGGAAGGAAGTAAAAAAGCAAGTAATGAAAGAAAGAAAGAAGAAAGAAAGAAGAAAAAAAGAAAGAAAGAAATGAATGAATGAAAAAAAATGAAGAAAAACACCAGAAGAACAGAATGAAGAAAATGAAAGAAGGAAGTAAAGAAAAAAAAAGAAAGAATGAAATAAAAAACGAAGGAAAGAGAGACGGTAAGAAATAAAGGAGGCAATGAAAGAAAGGAAGGAATGACGGAATGAAAGAAAGAATAGATGGAAAGAAAAAAGAATGAAAAAGGAAAGCGAAAGGAAAGAAAGAATAGATGAAAGAGAATAGAATGAAAAAACGAAAGAAAGAAAGGATGAAAGAAAGAAAGAAAATGATGAAGTACTGGTAAATAAGTCGAAAAATGATGACAAGATTACCTAGGTAATTAATCTCAGTATTGTGTCATCATTCACTGTTTTTTTTTTAATAAAGTCATATTACACGAGCTGTGTTAAACTGAAGGTGGTAAATTATATTTTACTGTAAAAATATTGTGGTTCAAAAAGCAAAACATTCGCTGCAGGTGTTGGACAGTGTTAGATGAATGTTTCGCTTTAAAAATATTCTTCCAGTTTGATGAGTGGAATAATGTCTGGTGCTTTTGTGAGGTCAGTTTTCACAAGGAACCAAGACGAGAGAAAAAAGATGTTTAGCATGTTACTGACTCAGTGATAAACCAGGTGTATAAATCGGGTTAAACACAGAGAGAGAGAGAGAGAGAGAGAGAGAGAGAGAGAGAGAGAAAGAGAGAGAGAGAGAGGGGGAGAGGGAGAGAGAGAGAGTCGACTATGACGTTATTAAGTGATAAGAGGAGAATCAGCGCTCTCAAGTAAAGACACGGGCATACAGTTACTCTCTTTCTGAGTATATATATATATATATATATATATATATATATATATATATATATATATATATATATATATATATATATAATGTCTTCTACTCCACCTGAGGTATCAACGTCAATAGATCTCCATGAGCTTGAAGTTGTAAATAAATATCAACTCACACACATATAGACACACGTGCATACATTGACGTAAACTTGAAAGAACAAGCAGAAGTACTCGTAGATGCCTGGGATTAAACAAAGATTCATTTCATAATTTTTTTCTTTGTGAGGGGTATTGAACTAGCACTGAGAAACTGCTTAATGGCCTAGTCGGCTGGAGCTGTAGAATACACCGACTGTATCTCTGCAAAGGGGTAAGACTCCCCCAACAAGTGTCCTAATATGACGCTTAACAATCTGATTGTGAGGTTCCAGTAATGCTGGAGCTTTGGGAAATGCAGAGTACCTCTTTATTGCTATCGCTCCAGGGTCAACTCTGGCCCGGAGTGGAAGCTCCTGATGGGTCAAATAAAACTAAACTGTGTACTTATGCTAAACTGAATCGTTTGAAATAGAACTGTTTATATGTATAAAAATTGATTTAGCATTAAACAACCTATAATGGTTGATATGCCATAAAACTAAACCAAACCAAACCAAACCAATACAATTGGAACGCTTGATATTTCAGTTGATCCCAGATTCTCTAAGGACTAATAATCGCATTATTATATCCATGATATACTACACTGAATAAACGGAAGGAAAACAGGATAAACTTGTTTGTAAACATTATTGTTTAAAATATACTATATAGTTACCAGTGCTAGTAAAAAAAGAGAGAAAAACACAAACGTGTCCCAACAGCTAAAGCTATACACCGGTGGCGACAGATGACTTGGTAACCAGGGTATGCAGTTTATAATACAGGCTAATTGCCGAGGCGGAAAGGAAAAAGTAGAGTCTTACTCTGTGCCACTAAAAAATTATTTGCCTCCCAACCATCAATGAACCTAATGTGAACTAATTTTAATGCGAGAAAATACACTTCTACGAACTGGCCACGCTTCAGACTTGATACCCCTCTCCACTGAACTTGATGCCCCCCTCCTCATTAGTAATATCCTGGCGACAATGATGACCACTATTGGTTACAAGTGAAAATTATCAAATCAGAAAATAATAAGTTATTAAATTTTATTCATTAACCAATTCAATTCTTCGTTTCTTTTTGGCAAATTTAACGATCACTTGGTTGTAAAACGTATCAGCATCCGACTATACCTTCATCTTCTTCGAAAACTCCTTATTCATAGAAATCATAACCAAATTACTTAATCGTCTTTCCCTTTGGAAATAACTCATATCATTATTTACACGTTTTTGTGAAGAAGACGATCTCTCACAGGAAGCAGATGTGGCAGCTATGATCAGACGTAGTAATTTGGTTACTTTTGCCAGACCTTGGTTTGGTCTGATTTCTTTGTTTAATAGCATATTATAGTTACCAACCCCTCCGCTCGGGCAGGATATGACACAAGGTCAATTTTTGAGTGGAGTTTAACAGGTTTCAATTCAGAGTTTTCCTTCTCCTAGAATAGTTGCCTCACCAAGGCTGAATTTACCCATAACTCGAGGGAGAATAATTGGATTCACACCTTTCCCAAGGGTATTAGTGCTATGTGAAATGCAACAAGTCTCGTCCAGGATTTGAACTCGTGTCGCCGTGTCCATTTCCTATGACGATAACCATTACACCACGGGCACTTCCATAGTTTAATAGCATATCAACCTTCGTGGATTTTTTTAATGCCAAAGCCATCCTTGTAGAAAAAAACTGCAATACTGTTTAACCCAGAGCTAGGGAGAATAAGTGGGTTCATGCCTCTCCCAAAACTTTGTCCAAAAATAAACATAATAGTGTGACTGGAGTTATAACTTGCCACTCCCCCAAGAAATTGGTTGAGTTCAAATTCCCTTAATATCTCTGTGACTTCATAAATATTTGACGCTTGCTTTGCAAAATCTGTAGCACGAATTGATTTCAGCTTGGATTTCAATCCATCCAAAGCTGAAAACGCTTCCATCGGAATTTTTTTTTCGTAACCGTGAAAACTCCAGATTTAACAATTCAACACATGTAAATTCTCACATTTTTAAAAATCTTTGCTCAACGAGATCAACAACTTGATCCAAAGTGTTATTCAGAACCGAATAAATTCAAAATTTTTCGTCTGAATCTCTCCGACAGTAAGTTCTTTAAATAAGCAAGTCTTTGATTTCAGCTGCACGAAGCAATAAAAACATCATCACTTCGGTAGAGAGTGTATATTGGTTTGATACTACTGGAAAACAAGAAAAATAATTTCTGTTTTTCGGTGGCTTTCTCTCTGTGGCCTCCCTCGACTTCATTATTCATTCTTTCTTTTTCATGCACCCATCTGGAAAGGAATACTAAAACAGGGATGGCTAGAACCACAGACTTTTCTAACCATGTCTTCTACGCAAGCAAAAAATATTTTTGCTTTCCTTTGAATGTCTCTTTTTTATCCACCCAATCTTATGTTCTATTATTCCTATTCCTGACACAAAGGCAACAGAGAAACTACTGAATTCATTGCTTTTCTTGTGTCTTTTCTTGCTAAACTAACAGGCGTTTTCTCTACTTACACTCCCTAAATAACATCGCTAATGACAATTATCCTAATAAATGAAGAAATGGTGAATACAAAAAAAAAAAAGAAAAAATACATGTACAATGAGCATAGTGAAAATCATCCCTAATTGATTTTATATTATACAAAATTACTTATCCGGGAAAAATTGCTTGGCTTGCATAACTGGACCCTTCGCCTTGTATAAATGTACCATATTCACAATTAACCGTATGTGTGAAATAGACATATAATGTTCATAACGATAGAACATAGGAATCTCGGAATTCGAAAACACGTAACGACTTCTTGTTCAGGTACGAAACCTTTTTATTAACATTGAGTTAAAGGTTTCGACGTAAGGAGGAGAGACACAATCTTCTATGCTGTCTTATTCATTTGGCCCCCAACTCGAGCGGCCCCCATAGGGCGCACGTTCGCCTCGCGCCTGCGAGCTCTAAAAATCGATCCTTCTCGTTTGGCGTCTAGTACCCGACTCTTATTTTCTTCAAATTATCACACAAACTTCCGCGTGCTTCCGGTGCGTGTCGTCACCCGCATCTTGTCACCCAGTATCGTCTCGGACTGTTATGACATCTGAGTGACACCTCCATCCACCTGCGCGCACCCGCGTTAACACCTGCTTCAATGTTACACCCAACCAACCCATGTGCTGAGCCGAAAGGTTCTCAGCCTAACTAGACTCAAAGGCATGAACCGAAATTCCTCGGCTATTTTATAACATAAATACATATTGCTGAATGAACAAGCAGTACATAGAAGGGGTACAAAATAGCAAAAAGCTTATTTCGTGAGAGTAGATGTTATGATGTTAATTTGGGGTTTGTAAAGACAAACACTAAATAACATGTAACAATAAAAAGGGTTTATTAGGCTGGTAATAAAAAGGTAGAAGTCGCGTGAGTAGTAAGACTAGCTCAGCGTACTGCCCTATGTCAATTGATAGGCTTCTACTTGAAGCCTTCATTCATCAACTCCCCAAGCAGAACAGTTCACTTTCAAGAGGGGTGGAAGGTTTCCTACACAACAGTAGATGACCGTTCTCTGGCAGAGATCAGAGAAAACATCTCTATTGGTCAAAGACCAGAGGCGAAAAATGGCTGAGAAAGGGGTTCTCAGACTGTTGTGACACCTTGTGAGGCTCCAACTGGATATACAAGTTATATAGGGGAGATAATTGTTTATTGATTTTCTATGATATAAATTTAAAAAGTCTATTTCTTCAAATATTGTGTATTTAGGCGGCAATTTCTTTCATTAGTTTGTGATAAAATTTATGCAATATCGTCTTTCAGCTCATTGAGTATGATGATTATGTTCTTGACAACAACAACTACAACGACTTCGAAAAGAATAGAGAAGGCATTATTTGAAGAGGAATATCAAAGTCTGACATTGGACATAAAAGCAGACGTCGTTTTAACATAAAAGTACATTGCAAATTTAACTCTCTTTTTGAAAACATGATAAAATAACTCATGAGTTTTCTTGTTGGTATAATCTAAATCTCTATGCACCATTATTTAATAAAGTGAAGAAATTTAACAAATATATATATATATCTAAAAACGGTATTTCAAAGTGAATACTAAAATACAACCAGTTATTCGAGCTTTTAAGCATTATATGCGTATGAGAACATAAATATTACCATAGTAAACTAGAATTAAGATATTGTGATATCGGTAATGGTTGGGCATTTATCTTGGCATCTGATTGGAAAAAATAGCTTAGAGAAAAACTAAACGAAAATCATGTATACTATATTTAATGGCAACTCCTACACAACAATTGTCTCTTGCTACAGTTTCACCAATGCCTGAAACGAAACTGATATCGACACTTTTAGAACGAGCTATTTTCCCTTGCTCGATACATTCCCAAACACAACGTTCTAATCGTTAGTGGAGACATGAATGCTCAAATAGGCAAAGATGGAAAAAACAAATTTTCCTTAGACAATTTACAAAACAAAAAAGGCAAATATCTAGTAGATTTTTCACTTGCATGCCAAAACACTAAATACCGAAAAAGGGAGGAAAAACCTATACCTATTTTAAACAATGCTAAAGCACAGCTCGACTATATCCTCATGAACAAGAAGTGGATAAATAGAAATTTGGGCTGTAAGGCATACTTCTCTTATGAAGGAGTATCGTCCAATAACAGAAGCGTCTTAGTAAAGATACACCTGAGTCTACACAGAAATAAGAGACAAACAGTTAAACCCTTACGTAATGACTAGTCCTCACTTACTAATAGGGATATAAATAATTGATATACGGTAATTGTAAAAGACAACTTTGATTGTCTTCCAGAGACATCTGAAAGACATACTCCGAATGACGAATATAAAGACTGCTTACTCGGGTAAGGCTGTAGAATACACCGACTGCATCTCTGAAGACTCCTCCAATAAGCGTACTAGATATGACACTAAACAATTTAATGGTGAGGTTCCAGTAATGCTGGAGCTTTGGGGAATGCGGAATACCCCTTCAATGCTATCGCTCCCCGGTCCACTCTGGCCTAGTGTGGTAACACCTGATATGGTCCTATCTATGTGTCAAATAGAACTAAACTGCGTACTTATACTAAACTGAATTGCTTAAACCGACTGCTTCTCTACATTGACATAAGACCGACCCCAACGAGTGTCCTAAATATGACACTAAACAATCTGATTGTGAGGTTCCAGTAATGTTGGAGCTTTTGGGAATGCAGAGTACCCGATTATTGTCATCGCTCCTGGGGTGGTAGCACCTGATAGAGTCCTATCTATGGGTGAAATAGAACTAAACTGTGTACTTATGCTGAATTGTTTTAAATAGAACTGTTTTTGACATTAAAACTGCGTACTTATACTAAACTGAACTGTTTGAAATAGAATTGTTTTTTTTTAAGTAGAACTAAACTGTATACTTATGCTAAACTGAATTGTTCGAAATAGAACTATTTTGAAATTTAGCTAAACTGTTTTGACATTTAACTGTTTGTAAACAAAAAAACTATACTTATACTTAACAGAATTGCTTGGAATTTAATTCGGCGTTCAACGACCCGTGGTGTAATGGTTATCGTAGTAGGAAATGGACACGGCGACACGAGTTCAAATCCTGGACGAGACTGATTCCATTTCACTAATACCCTTGGGAAAGGTATGAATCCAATTATTCTCCCTCCAGCTATGGGTAAATAGTAGGGCAGACTAGGTTTTTCAGCCTTGGTTAGGCAACTAGTCTAGGAGAAGGAAAACTCTGAATTCAAACCTGTTAAACTCCGCTTAAAAATTGACCTTGCGTCATATCCTGTCCGAGCGGAGGGGCTGGGTAAATATGGTTAAATGACGCGTAAATGGTTTCTACGCTGTAAAACAAAACAACAGACCAACCAACGACACATAGATGTGCCAGTGTCGCTTGACTAGCAAAGGCTTATATACTTCAGCTCTGTACGAACACTGGAAGCAGTCTAGAGAACTTACTAGGAGCGATGGGTGATAGAGATGAATGGAGGGGGAGAGAGAGTGTATGTGTGTGTGTGTGTGCGTGTGTGATTGATGGAACTACGTGCTTTCAGCGTGACTTGATGAGGTTGACTAAAGTCATACACACTAGACACAAAGTCAGGGCCATTTTAACACTGTTTAAAACACATGAACTCTGTTTTATTTGCGTTCCCGTGGAGGCCAATTTCCCCTGCTGTTTGCTTCAGCCTGTGAAGTCGGGATTCGGTTTGGTCTGGTATATTTACGATAAGCGCTAAATCATATGCGTAGTCTGTGTCTGTCATAGTTTCTTTGGAATATCATCTGCTTGCAAATTAAACTTTCTTTTTAAAAATAGGATAAAATAACAGTTTTTATACTATCTGAATCTCCATTCTTTTCTATTTAATAACTTGAAAACATTTTAAAAATCAAAGCAATAAATAAATAAGTAAATGAATAAATGAAAATTTAATTAAATTAATTTTTTTTTTAAATCAGAGGGTGGGTAGCTTAATCCAAAATTCTACCGACTTGTGATTTCAAGTGCGAGTTTCCAAAGTGGGTGGGCCTACCTCACTGGGAAGATTGGTGTACCACAGTACGCTTTACCTCCATTCAACATCTGACCTAGTGCCAGACTGACGCAGGCTGGGTAATTATTATCTAAAACGTTGGGTGTTGTCGGCCTCCTGGCTGATATGATTGTACATAGGGTATTTCCAAAAACAGGTAACCTTAAGAATAAGAGAGAGAGAGAGAGAGAGAGAGAGAGAGAAAGAGAGAGGAAGTGGTAATTTGATCTGCTTAGTTTTAGAACAAGACTAGATGCATGATGAACTCATTGGGAATCGAACCCACTGACAATAGTTTACTATCCTAGCTCGTAAACTCTTCGGGGTGCATCCCCACCCCCAAAATAAGACGGTAGATCATATTTTTATGTTACAATATCAGTCGCTGGATAACATTTTTTTTTATAAGAGACAGATGTTTAACAGATGTGACTTACAGTCAAATGACGGTTTCTGTTCACGTGTTAACAAGGCAAAAAGTATAGGGCACACAGTAAGTTACAAATTCACTAAAAATGGTTTGCTAGTCCAGCATGTTAACCATTACACAAAATAAGATGTCTTATGTCCTCATTTTAGTTACGAAGGTAAAGATGCCATCTATTGCGATAACCCCCCCCCAAATTACCGCCCTATCGGTGGGGCTTAGAATATGCTGACTGTATCTCCCTCTGCGGAGGGGGGAGTAAGATCGCCACCAAAAATGGGTTGTTCTGAGTTTGATACTAAACTGCATCTGATGGTGAGTCTCCAGTTATGGAGTTTTAGGGAAGGTAGAGTAACCTTTCATTGCCATTATTCTCAGATACACTCTGACCCAGAGAGGTAGTACTTGTTAGGGCCTCGTCTAGGTGTCAAATTGACGTGTTTTAAAATTATCAGTATTCGATAGAAATACTTGAAACCATATAAAGGTGTAAATTATTTGTATCAAGGTTTCGGTTTCTTTGTTTATATGTCATATCAACCTTCTTTGGTTATTTCATATCAAAGCCATCCTTATAGAAAGACAGTTGTGGTACTATTTAACCCATTTCTGAGGAATAAGGAGGTCCACACAATTCCTTAAGGAATTAATCCAAAAGTGAACATTATAGTACAACTTGAGTTCGAACTCGTTTACTACGATGTCGTAGTTTAGCGCGTTAGCCACTACGCGTATTTGTATTAAGAATAATTTCTTGAAGCTATTGTTGTTTGCTAGAGCTTGCAGCAAGTTGCTTGAAACCTTATAACTGTGTACAAACAAAGGTTCATTATCAAATAGAAAGGATTTCTTGAAACCATATAATTGTATATAAATTATTGCAAAAAATGATAACAAAGTAATCTAAGCTGAAAAAGAGATTTATTGAAAAACAAAGTCGACCCTCTAGCGTTTCGGTTCAAATGAACCATCATCAGGACTGAGAAGGATGATATCTAGTGCTGTTAAATCAACGATGGATGTTTAAAAATACAATATTTTTAAACATACACCGTTGATTTAATATAACCAGTTATCATCTCTCACAGTTCTGATGGTGGCTCATTAGAACCGAAACGCTATGGGGTCGACTTTTGTTTTTCCATAAATCTCTCTTTCTACTTAGATTACCTTGTTATCAATTTTTTCTCTATATTGTTAAATTTTACACCATTATTTACTTGCTTATAAATTATTAGTGTAAGAAAGGAATGCTTAAAACAGCACAAATATGTGCAAATTATTTGTATTAGAAACTCTTGATATCATAACAGTATGCAAAAACTCTAAAACTATACAAATGTAAATATTGTACGATAAACGTGAATCCTTAACTTTTAAGTATAGAATAATCCTTTACAGGTTGAAATGCCATTAAAATCATTCAACCCAAGAAATTGTAAGCCCAGTCGGCTGGATCAGTAGAATACACCGACTATATCTCTGCAGTGGGATAAGACTTACCCAACGAGTCTTCTGGGTATAACATTAAACAATCTGATGGTGAGGCTAGAGTAATTTTGGACCTTTGGGGAATGTGGAATACCCCGTTATTGCCATCGCTCCCAGGTCTACTTTGGCCCAGTGATAACAATTGATAGTGTCCTATCTGTGATTCAAATAGAACTGTTTGACTTCAAAATCGAGTGCAAACAAATGACTTATGACTTGCATTGTGAGAAATAGATTAGTTTGATCATTTAACTGAGTGTAAAAAATGTCTGATGTTTTATTGAATCGTTTATGATACATAACAATACTTGGAAACATTTAACTTTGATGACTTAGGTTAAATTGAATTGTTAGAAATAGAACTGTTTAATCATTTAACAAAATCTATCTAAAAATAAGTTTAAAAGCATATATTTAATATATAGGTAAAAAGAGGATTTGGTATTAAATAACCAACAATGGTTGATATGTCATAAAACTAAACCAAACCAAACCAAACCAAACCAATGAATTGTTCCCAAATTTCTTTTTATGGAAGTATGTCTTGCAATTACATACCATGCCAACCGAATAGTTCTCATGTTTAGCGTTAGGTGACACAAGTTGTCATTACCTTCCGTATCTGCCAAACAATACAATTAATGGCTACTAGGTGGTGTAGCTAAAGTCGCGTATAAAACAAGAGCGCGAAAATATCAAACTCCTTATTTGATAATTGACAGAGAGAGAGAGAGAGAGAGAGAGGGAGAGAGAGAGAGAGAGAAAGAGAGAGAGAGAGTTTTTAAAAATAATAAGTATATATACAGTAGTGTAATATATCAGGTTTACCGAAAGCGTTTATACTGTTTTTTTATGTTACCGTCTTATCATATCTTTTTTGTAGATATATAGACTTTTCGAATGGCACACATTCGATAATATTCTATCAACATAACTGGACTAGTTCCATGGAATCGTGAGTGGAGAATGCAATCCACTGCTCAAGAAGAAACTTTTCTCTTAGGTTGTCCAATTGGACACAAAGACGCAGTTAATGAGCACTTATAACGATTGAGCTCATTCACTTTGCTAATTACTTGCGGGTTAAATTTGGTAATCACTTCTCTACATCAGAAAACCAAAAAGTACGTCACCATATTCAATGTAACGTAATCTGAATTAACAGAAAAGATAAATTTTTGATTGGGTGTGTTCTCTTTTAGTGCTTGTCGTGAATAATTTCCCAGGATTGAATTGGTAATGAAAACCTCTGACTTAGGAAAAGGGCAACAATTCCTCCTCTCTTATCTAATTTTGAAGCGAACAATAACAAATCTCTCACCATTGATATGAAGGGGTTCGTCATCGTCAAGACAAGAAAACGCCTGTCCATCTGAACAATTGCTTCAGAAGAATTTCTGAGAATCGTTGCTGGATACCAGACGTTATCCCACCTAAATGGAAATTGTGGGTGTTTGCCGGTTATTATATATCCCTATCCCACCCGTATCCACCTAAATAGGAAATTAGCCAAAAACGCTGGACGAGTGGCTTAATGGTTATTGTTGGAAGAAAAAGAGATCGCTGAAAGGGTTCTGACGAGTTTGAGTTTCATTTCACGTTAATGATCTTGAGAAAGGTACGAATTCGTCTATTCCTCCAAGATGAGGATAAATAGAAGGGTTGGTTCGGTTCTCCAGCTAGGGTAGGGCAAACGGTCTCGAAGGATAAATTCTTTATTCAAACCTTCGACCAACACGTCATAGGGCAACGTGGAAGCGTAAAGCCAATTACTCCTCATAACTTACATTTTTTGAAAGCCTGAGCTCTACAGTGGATTTAGAAAAGGGTTAATACGGTGGGATAAATTTGTATCCACCCAGCCTCTCTGCACGAGCAGAAGGGGATACACGGTCACTTTTTTTTAAAGTGGAGTTTAAATGGTTTGAATTTAGAGTTTTCTTGCTCCTACACCGTTTGACATACCATGGTTAAAGAACCAAATCTGCTCAACTATTTACTTATAGTCGGATGAAGAGTAATTGGATTCATACCGTTCCCGAGGGTATTAATGCTATCAGAAATGCAAGCAGTCTCGTCAAGGGTATGAATTCTTGTTGTCATGTCTATTTCCTTCGACAGTGACCATTCCATCACACACACACACGTGACTTTAAATCACTTGATATCATCCTTTTCTAGTCCTGATGATGGTTCATTAGAAACGAAACGTTATAGCGTTGATTTTTTTAACTTTAAATTCTTCTTTTTAGATAACCTGTTCTTCAATTTTCTTTCTCTCTCTTTCCCCCCCTCTCTCTCTATATATATATATATATATAATTGGAAAAAACTAAAAAAAAAAAACGTCATTTAGCTTTAACAAATTTATTTTAGTTACCCACTTAATAAAAGAAACAAAATACTTCACATAACTATCATATAATGGAGAGAAAAAATTATAAAAAATTCTTTCCCAGGATTGCTCAACTTACGCTTGTTCTGTATCTTATAATGCTGAGTGTTAAGCAAGAACGCATCAAGTACCATTTTTTGAGTCTTTGGTATGACTCAACCTGGGATTGAACCCCGGTCTTCCGGACCATTGGCGAACAATCTACCTACTAGAACAATAGTTTTTCGTAGAAGTAATTTTTTTAGTCTCTTGACTTTCTTCAATGTTAGATTACACAACTTTTATTTTAGTTCTAAGACGATGGGTAAATAATTGGGTAGATTGGGCTCTTTAACCTTGGTATTGCAACCGGTCTAGGAGAAGAAAAACTGAATTCATACCTGTTTAAGTCCGCTTAAAAATTGACCTTGTGTCACCTCCTCCACTTAGCGGAAGATATGTTAAATACATACATTTTGCAAACTGGACAAATATCAGAGAAGTCAATAAATTTAAAAGACATTTCTAACATTTCCCTAATATTGTAGAAAGGATGCTGCTGAGAATTTTGATATCATAACGCACAGATACACGAACATAATGGTGAATTTTAACAAAAGTGACGATATAATTTTAAAAAGTGTTGTATATATTTACCCAACCCCTTCACAACCATGGGTGGTGAATCCGCGTGAAGTAGAGGCTAATATACTCAACTATGACATCGTAGTAAGCGAGTTCGAACTCCAGTTTCGCTATTCCGTTTACTTTCGGACTCATACCTTTGGGAATGGTATGCACCCTCTTATCTCTAGTTATGGTTTTAGTACCACTGTCGTTTTACTACAAGGATGGCTTTGGCATTAAATAAGCCACAAAGATTGATATGCCATTAAACAAACTAAACCAAACTAAACCTCCGCCACTGGACAGAAGGTCAATTTGTTAAAGGGAGTACAGTTGGTTTGAACTCAGTGTTTTCCTTCTTATAGACTGGCTGCTGTACCAAGGCTAACGATTACCGTCTGCCCAACTATTTATCCATAACTTTGAGAAAGAAGAGATGGACTCATGCCTTTTGAAACTACAGCTGTACGGTTACTAACTTTTCATCTCAAAAAACATCCAAATAAGACGAACAAGACATACGGGACACAACTGGAGAAGCAAGAACGAACTTATTAGTGAAACTCATGGACGTGCTAGTGTTGGCCCACCAACAAGAATTGATTTAGATCAGCTTTGTGAGGACACAGGATGTAGTATGAAGAACCTGCCAGGAACGATGGATGATAGGCATGGAGAGAAAGAGAGAGAGAGAGAGAGAGAGAGAGTCAGGGAAATTTGTCAACGTGACTTGAAGATGATGATGAAAAATGCTGACTTGCATTGTCCAGGATTTGAACCTGGGTCATCGAGTTCACTTTTCTCGGCGATGTTATTTGCTTAGATATGGAACACAGGCCTCAAGTTATCTACAGTTTCTATCCTTACTTAAGTAGTCACGCATTTAAGTATTGAACTGGCTCGTCGCTGCTTAACTTCGGTGCTTTCAGCGTGACTTGACCGTAAGATTTTCTATGGCGATGGTTATTTAAACTGTGTGGGTCACTATGTCATAAAAACAGCAAATAAACCATTTTTTGAATCCCTATTTTTGGGATTCTTCTTGTCGTGTCTGATTGATACATGTTGGCAACCCGATGAATATATTTACCCAATTTTGCAGAGAGTTACTAAAAGAAGAAGAAAAAGAGAAGGAATAAGAAGAAGAAAATGAGAGATGACAGAAAGAAGTAAAAGGATGGATGGAAAGAAGAAGAAGAAGAAGAAGAAGAAGAAGAAGAAGAAGAAGAAGAAGAAGAAGAAGAAGAAGAAAGAGAGGGGACGGGAAGAATAATAATAAGAAGAGCGGGTACGAGAAGAAGAAGAAAAAGAAGGAGAAAAAGAGAGGGAAGAAGAAGAAGAAGAAGAAGAAGAGCGGGTACGAGAAGAAGAAGAAGAAGAAGAAGAAGAAGAAGAAGAAGAAGAAGAAGAAGAAGAAGAAGAAGAAGAAGCCCTGTGAGAGCGATTTAGATTAAAACAAAACTATTCTTTGATACGAAAAAATGATAAGTCGCACTCTTGCGTTACAATCTACGCAAAAATGTCGCGTTTTCTGGGAAAGGATGTTTTACTGACCTCAGTTGCCTAATTTTGACTTCTTGTTCTGTCGTGGGAAGTGCAAGATAAATGGATGAGAACGTAGTCAGACTTTTTTTTTTTTTTTTTTTTGCTTGTTTTTTTTAATAGAAAAATTAAATCCCGAAACAAATATTCAAATTTTTTTGTAGTTCTTTGCTTTTGTTTCTCTCTCTCTCTTTTCTCTTTCCATCCCACTCTTTTTCTACATCTCTCTCTC
>OY757907.1:63704985-63807485 GCA_963585895.1 Sepioteuthis lessoniana
AAGTGGTACTTGATACCTCCTTGCTTAACACTCAGCATTATAAGGTAAGTATCAAGAGTAAAGTGGAGCCATCCCGGTAAAGGAGTAGCGCCCTCTCCTACACCTCGGTGTAGTAGCTATTGAAAAGGGAGCTTTCAGGTAGCCCTCGACTACAGTCGTCAACTTTACTTTATAAAAGTATCTCAGTGCTTTTCCTCCCGTTCTTAATTCTCTTACTGCATTCATAGACATCAAGTGAATGACGTAAGAAGAAGAAAAAGGAATCAGGTGCAAAAACTCAGAATTTCCCAACATACCAACAATTTATCAACAACCACGAATAACCCTTCATATACCCCATACGTTCATTTACAGGTTAATACCTTTGGGAAATTGCCCAGTTGGCTGGGGCTGTAGAATACACCGACTGCACCTCTGCAGAGGGGTAAAACCTCCCGAACGAGTGTCCTGATATATGACACTAAACAATCTGATTGTGAGGTTCCAGTGATTCTGGGGCTTTAGGGAATGTGGTGCACCCCTTCATTGCCATTGCTCCCAGGTCAACTCTGGCCTGGAATGGTAGCACCCGATCTCTTGGTTAGATGGATCTGAACTGTATACTTATGCTAAACTGAATTGTTTGAATTAGAACTGTTTGACTAAACTGAATAGCTTGAAATAGAAATGTTTTTGACGATTAAACTGTATTCATGCTAAAATGAATTGTTTAAAATAGAACAGATTATTCATATAAAAATGCATTTGGCGTTAAATAACCTACAAAGGTTGATATGCCATAAAATCCAACCAACCAGCCAACCAACATTTGGGAAAATTATGAGCTTCCTTATCCTTCCAGCTATGGGTTAAAAAGCATTAATAAACAAATAAATGAATAGTGTTCTTTAAGAATGGCTTTGGCATTAGGTAACCCACGATGGTTAATATGCCTTTAAATAAAGAAATCAAGTTAAACCACACATGCGTTTCTATAGTGAATGTTCCTCTTTCTCTCTCTCTCTCTCTCTCTCTCTCTCTCTGTCTTTTTATCTCTCACCTTTACATTTAGTGAATATCACTTTCACACACATTTCCAGTGAGAAATTTTCTTCCTCTCTTTCTTTCTCTCACATCGGCATTTTCTTAGTGAATCTTAACTTCCCCTCTCACTGTCTCTCATGTATTCACTTAGTAAATTTCTCTCTCTCCCTCCCCTCTCTCTCTCGCTCTCTCTCTCTCTCTCAAACACACACACACGCACACATTCTCCTAAATAAAATTTCTTTCTTTTTCTCACTCTCACACATTTCCAAAGCGAATTTTTCTCTCTCACCCCCTCTCTCTCTCTGTCAACCCCTCACAATAGAAATGCTTTGTAAATTATTATACTACAAAAATACATTGAAAATTATTTTATTGTAGAAATTGTGTTCGCCAATGGTCCAGGAGACCGGGGTTCAATCCCAGGTCGAGTCATACCAAAGACTCAAAAAATGGTAATACTGCTTTGCTTAACAGTCAGCATTATAAGGTACGGATCAAGGGTTAAAGTGGAACAATCCAGAGAAAGGAGTAGCGCCCTTCCTTCACTTCGGTGTAGTAGCTATTGAAAAAGGAGCCTTTGGGTCACCCTTGACTAATGTCGCCAACTTTTAAACCGGCTCATTGGACTAGTGGGTAGAGTGTTCACCAATGGCACGGGAGACCGGGGTTCAATCTCAGGTCTAGTCATACCAAAGACTCAAAAGATGTTACTTGATACCTCCTTGTTTAACACTCAGCAATATAAGGTACGTATCAAGGGTAAAGTGGAGCAATCTGGGGAAAGGTGTAGCGCCCTTCCCTACACCTCGGTGTTGTAGTTATTGAAAAGGGAGCTTTCTCGTCGCCTTCGATTACGGTCACCAACTTTTTAAAGAATATTTTAGAATAGAAATGTATTGAATATATATATATATATTATTAGAAATTAGTGCAATTCTTACTAAGAGACAAAATAAATTAAACAGAATCGGTGTAACAATAAATGACAATTTTTTCCCGGTTCTTCGTACTCACACGGTCTAAATATTATATTTAATTCGCCACTAAATTTATCTGTGCTTGTCGCTATCTTTATAAACGTTACAGACATTCTTAAGGATTTACGAGTGTCGTCTAGTAACCCCTGATATATATTTTTTCAAAAAAGCATCTACAGGTCAGTGAATACTTACTATACTAATTTTGGACACGGAGTCGTGCTGTCTACTTCCTCTTTCTTACCTCCATTTTTTATTTGTCGACAGAAGTTGACCTTATTAACCTTCGCACCAGTTCCTAGAAAATGTATTTTGGGGTGAATTACTTACCTTGGATTACCAAAAATGTACTGGCTTATTTTCCGGGATAACCGCGTATTTGCAACTTAAATCAAATGTGATTCCGGTCAACACTGAAGCAGATCAAGTTCAAATGAAATAAAGAAAAATGACTAATTGATTGATTTTAAAGGCATGTCAATCCGTCTAGAGTTATTTTATGCCGAGGTTAGAGAATTGGGTTCATTGAAGATTTATATTTTTGAGTTGTAGTTTAAAAGGAGCTTTTTTTGCATTCAGTTATATGATATCAAGTATTCCTACGTAATACGAATAATTTCCACAGAGTTATATGGTTTCAAGTATTCCAATCTAATACAAATAATTTGCACACAGTTATATGGTTTCAAGTATCCCTATCGAATACAAATAATTTGCACACAGTTATATGATATTCCTGAGTGATAAAAATTATTATAAGGTTTCAAATAATTATTTCTATTTAGTGCGAGCCATTTGTTTGTAAACAGTTATTAGATCTCAAGTAAATAATACCTAATAAACTAATATAGCTTCAAGTAACTGTTCTTAATACAAATAATTTACAGTTATATGGCATCAAGTATTCCTATCCACTACAAATGATGTTCAAACAGGTCTATTTGAGCCATAGATGGAACCCTAACTGATACTACCACTAGGGTTCAGAGTGGACCTGGGATTAATGGCAATGAAAACGTGACTCCGCATTTCCCAAATTTCTAGAACTGGAGACTCACCATCTGATGCAATTTAGTGTCATACCCAGCATGCCCTTGGGGTGGGGCGGTCTTACTTCTCTGTAGGAGGTACAGTCAGCATATTCTAAGCTCCACTGTCAAGACAGGAAGAGGGTGGGAACAAGGATACAGCCCTGTTTCACTCCATCTAGAATGAGGAATGGCTGTGTTTTACCAGACCGAGTTGACCAACATCTAACTGGTTGACTATTGCGAGGGACTTCGAGTGGTGGGTTATATCCCAGCTTTTCTAGGATCCTTCTAATCAAGTTATGCACTCGATTTCAAAGTCTTTGCTCAAATCGACGAACGTGTCTATAGCTCTTTTTTTGTTCCTGGTAATTTTTTAAAAGTCTGGTGAAGGATTTAAACCCTGTGAGTAATTCTTCGTCTTACCCAAAATCTATTCTGGCTCTTAGAAAGATGGTGATATGTAATGGAAAGAACAAGTCAATTTAGCAGAACCCTGACCAGAAACTTTCTAGAGATTAAGAGCAGTGTGATTCAGCGGTAGTCTGAATTTTCCGTTTGTTTTTATAAATAGGAAGGAAACTTGCTTCTTTAAAGTCATGTAAAAAAATTGCTCCACTCCCAGCGGCAATCAAAAAACCCAAAAGAAACGCTGATGGGGTTTGCGGTTATCGTCGTAGGAAATGGAATCAGTGACCTGAGTTCAATCCTGGGCGAGGCTGTTAGCGTTTCACTTAGCGCTTGGGAAAGGCATGAATCCATGTGATCTCCCCCTCAGCTATAGTTTAATAGTAAAAATTATAAAATAAAAGAGAAAAATAAAAACATTTTTGGCGCTCATGAAGAATGTGCATATGTATAAATGTATTTCTAAAAGAGATCAACCCCCCAAATAGAAACAATGTAGTGGAATGCTTACCACAGTAGAAATAATGAGGTGGGCCGCTCAAAGCGTTACGGTTATCGTCATAAGAAATGGATACGGTGACTCGAGTTCAAACCTGGGCGAGGCTGTTTTCATTTCACATCGCTTTAATACCCTACGGAAAAGTATGAATCCAACTGTGATCAAGTAGTCAGGTAGACGGGTTTCTTTAATCTTGGTTAGGCAATCAGTCTAGAAGGAATTCGCTTATTTCAAAACAGTACTCCGCTAAAAGAATGACCTTGCACACATGTGGTTGAGGTGGCTAGAAGTATCAAATTAATTAACAATTTTATTTTAAGGTAAACAAATGTTTTAGAAATATATAAAACCCTAATAAGACATATAGAATATTATACTCAGGCTGGGTCTCTAGTGTTTAAACCTGGAAATTGGTGTGTAATTTTGAGATTGGCATATAACGAAGAGTAAAAAAAAATGAAAAGATTATAGTTATATGGAGAGATTAGAGAAATTAGAATTAACTACTTTACTAGAAAGAAGAATAAAAAGTGATCTAATTGAAATTGATGGAATTTTTAATTATGTTTGGCATTTTTTCTTAATATTTCTCTTCGAAATGGAAATTTATTGTCATGATAGATTTCAAAAACTAAGTCTACTAACCAATTAGATTTTTTCTGTGAGAGTAATATATTTTTGAAATAAATAGCACAATTAAATAAATAACAGCAATAGTGTTAAAAAAATTAGATTAAATTAAACAATTTAAAAAAAATGTTAGAAAAAGAATTTAAGTGGGTATTTTTGGGAGTTATCAGATGAATTACTTAAACAGAATTATATCTATACATAGATATATTGTATAAATAGTGCACATGTTCCGTGCAAAGATTTTTTTAAAGGTCAATGTGAGAAGATAGTAAAAAGCAGAGATGTCCAAGGAGGCAAAACTAGCAAACTAGCATAATGATAATAATGATAAGAGAGAAACTGAATCTTTTCTGATAACGGCACAAAACAACGCCATAGAACCATGTTAAAGCAAGAATAGACAAGACGCAGCAAAATAACAGATGTAGGTTATGTGGTGATAGAGACGAAACGATCAGTCATAAAATAAGCGAATACAGTAAATTGGTGCAAGAAGTCTAAATTTGGCCATACAAACAAATGTTATATACACAACCCTGAATCAGTCCTAGAAAATGAGACGCATCAAATTGTCTGGGATTTTGAGATACAAACGAAGTATCTAGTCTCTCTTTTCGCTTTCCTTCAGTTTTACTGAAGGAAAGCGAAGGAGAGATAAGTACCTAGACCTTGCTAGAGAACTAGAAAAAACTATGGAGCACGAAAGTGACGATGATACCAACTGTAATTGATGCGTTCTGTTCTGCCACCAAAGTCTTGGTACAAGGACTCGAGGTCTTGGAAATATGAGGACGAGTAGAGACCGTATAAACTACAGCATTATTGAGATCGGCCAGAATATTGAGAAGTGTCCGGGAGACTTGCGGTCATTCGGATTCCAGTGAAAAACCATCAGCTAACTCTAGCGTGAAAACTAAAAAAAAAAAAATAATGTATAACACGAAGAACCTTAAGGATCAAGGATAAAGTGGAACGATCAAAGGAATTGAGTAGCATCCTCCGCTACACCTCGGTGTGGTAGCTATTGAAAAGGGAGTCTTTGGGTCACTCTCGATTAAGGTCAACAACTTTACTTTTACTAATAAATTGAATTTTACGCACATGATTACAAATCTTCAGTATATTGGAAATCTTTAAATTGCGTTTTTTTAGTACTTCCAGTAATGTAGAGGTTGGTAAGCTAGGTAAGCTGACAATAGTCAATGTTTTCGTTTCTCGTTGGATGCCCCATACTTCTGTCTTTGTTGTAAAGTAAACTTTTAGTTAGATTTACAGAAAAATAAATGAATCACATTGCAGGTACAACAAAAATAAATCAAAGAAAAACATTTTTTTAAAATCAAATTTGCACCTGCATTGGTTAGAGTAAAGGAATGCGATCTAAGGCGTTTCCCGTTACTGAATCTGGTGTCAGGTTGGTGATATTATTTACTACGTATCTATACATATTTTAAATCGTGGTGTGAATACTTCTTCTGAATTACTAACTAACCTTACTAATAAGTTGATAGCAATTAACTCAAATTGTTTAGTGTTAGTACTAAAAATTCATCGACTATGGCTTTTTTTTTAAAAAGAGAAATCGTGTCCTGATAAACATTTCCGTTAAACTTAGCACAGGTTCGCAAAGAAGATAAAGAAAATATTATTGCTTCTCTTCTCCAATCTGTGGTAAGTGAACTACAGAAATAAATTTGTTCAGCTTCAGGTGTCTCCGATCCCACCAGGCAGCACCTTTTCTCTCATCAAAAGGGGTAAGGGATGGCTTTATTGTTCGGCGCCTCAAGAGCCTCCAAAAAGAATTCCGACTGAGCTGAGCTATTTTAGACTCCACTGGGAGTTTTGCTCTATGCAGGATTTCTAATTTTAAACAGACCTTATATCATATTCAAACACCGTATGAGGAGGGGGAAATAAATACCTATGTTCACATGAAATATTGATTAAGAAGCTTGTTAGTGAAACGATAACTGCTGTTAATATCTGATTTTTTACGAGAAATTATTATTTAATATTGAATTATTTAATATATTTAGCTTACATTAACCTGGGAGGCACGTTTAGCGCAACTTGGTTGGTTGGTTGGTATTGAATCTATACTTGCAGGTTATTTAAAGCCAAATCCTGTTTATATATATATGTCACACCCTAACGAAAGTCTAAAAGCCGAAATGTTTCATGTTGGCTAATAATTATTTAAATAAAATCATTCACTGAAGGCCTTATGCTTTTTCATCGCTGTGCATTTTCGTATATATATATATAATTTGTATGCATATAGTTTGTTGGTGACTTGATTTTTATACGAGTTCTTAGAGCTGATTTGTTTGCACACATTTAATGGTTTCAAGTATTCCTATCTAACACTATTATTTTTGTTTAACATTAATCATTTGTTTGCACAAGAATTGCTATTTAACATTTGTAATTCTACTTATCAAGTATTCCTATGTAAAATAAATAATTCATAAATAGCTGTATGGTTTCAAAGAACTAATGATAATAATAATCATCATCATCATCATATTGCGCTGGTAGCACGGATATCCCTGACCCTCTCTCGCCACTCCTCCCTATCGTTCATCGCCCTAGGTAGGTCTTCAGGACAACATCCTGTATCCTCACATAGCTGCTGAATGTACCTTCGAGCTAGTCGTCCTGCTTTTGCGCGGCCATGTGTGGGGATCCATAAGAGTACATCTCTTATGAGTTCATCTCTGTTTCTCCAGCAGTGTCCTGCATGTCTGGTTCGTCTAACTTGGATAGTTTTCGTGATAGGGGGTAGGTGGCCGTACAGTTGGTGTCTTGTGGGGTGTTGCTGCCAGGACTTGTTCAAGATTGCACGCAGCATTCTTGTGTAATTGCCATCTAACTTCTTCTCCAGTCGTTTTGTTAGCGTCCATGTAGTGCATCCATATAGCAGTATCGATGTGACCGCTGCCTGGAAGAAACTGCGTTTCATTTTATCGGTTAGGTCTGATTTCCATATAATCGATAGCCTATTGATAGCTGTCCATGCTTTCGTTAACCTCGTTTCGATGTCCTTTTCAGTTGATTCGACGCTGCTTCCTAGGTACGTGAATTTGTCTACTAGTTTAAGTGGGGTTCCTTCTAGAGTGGAGATGTCCCCCGTTTGGTTATAGCACATATATTCCGTTTTGTGTGCATTAACATAGAGGCCTATGCTTGCTGCTGCTCGTTCCAAACTATGCAGAAGTATTTCGGCTTGGTCAGGTGTATTTGCCAGTATCGCTATGTCATCGGCGTAGTCGGCATCGGTAATTGTTGTTGCGGGGTATCTTCTACTTCTTTTCTTCGTCAGTTCGAAGCCATTCTCTTAGATTTTGTCGATCGATGTTCTAAGTACGTAGTCTAGACAAATGATAAAGAGGTACGGGGCCAGCGTGTCCCCTTGTAGTACTCCTGCTACAATGTCAAAGTATTCTGTGTCTCCATCCGGTGATCGTACTTTTACTTTAGTGTTTCTATAGAGAATCGTTATTGCTGCTACGGTTTCTTTAGGTATGCCGTACGCTAGTAGGATTTGTTCCATCTTTCCTCTGTGAATGGAGTCGAAAGCCTTGGTAAAGTCGACAAATATTAATGTCGCTTGTAGGTTCTTTGCCCGTACACCTTCGAGGATTCTGCGGATGGTTAATATTTGTGAGGTCGTGGATCTATTTCTTCGGAAGCCATTTTGGTTTTTTCTAAGTATGATGTCGATTTCGGGTTCTATTCGGTTTCGTATTAGGGCGTTGTAGATTTTGGCAGGTATGGATGTAAGTGTTATGCCTCGGTAGTTTTTGGCTAATTCGAGGTCCCCCTTTTTAGGGAAGGGGAGTATGCATCCCTTCATCCATCTATCTATCAGATTTTGATTGTATACTGCGTTGCAGTGTCGGAGCAGTATGTCATCGAATTGTCTGGTCTTCCATACTTCCGGGGGAATTTCGTCCATCCCTGCAGCTTTCCTATTTTTAATTTTTCTGAGAACCGAGTCGAGTTCTTCTTGTGTGAACGGTCCTAGTTTAATGTCTAATTGTTTGCTAATTATTCTGGTGATTGGTTCATGCGTTATTTTTGGTGGGTTTCCAAGTAAGTTTTCGAAGTGCTGTTTCCACAGTTTTATTCTTTCTTGTTGGTTTGCTGCTTTAAGTTTTGCTTTGGCTGTGTTCTTTCTTCTGCTCACTTCGTTTATTGTTTGCCAGGCTAAACTAGATTGTCTATCTTCCACCACCGAGTCTCTAATCTTATCTATCTGATTTTGAATGTATTCTGTCTGTTCCTTTATATATATGCCTGCTAATTGATATTGTGTCGTTTTTAGTTTTAAGGCATTTGTGTTTGTTGGGTTTTTTCGATAGTTTTTGGAGGCTGTTTTCACTAGTGCACGTTTTTCTCTCACCGCTAAAGTTTCCCATGGGACTATATTTAGTTTTAATTTTTGTTGGAATGTATTTTGCTGCTGCCTCGAGGTGACGAAATTTTCGTATTCGTCGTTTGGTGTACTTTTTTCCGTCTTTTCTTGTAGTGTTTCGTATCTGTTTCTTAATTCTAGTACGTATTTATCTCTTATATCTTTGTTGTTTAATAGGGCCCAGTCATAGTGTTTGGTGGTCGCTGTTCGTTTGGGGTTTTTTCGTAGGCTTAACCGTATTTTCGCCGTGACTATTCGGTGATCGGTGGACACACCCTCAAAAGAGGAGTATGCCTCGCAATTCAGTGCACTATTTTTCCATTTCTTGTTTATAAGGACGTAGTCTATCTGAGCTTTAGTATTGTTTGCGTACGTGTATGTCCATAGTTTGCCCTCTCTTTTTTGGTAGTTTGTATTGAGGCATGCTAATCTATTTTCTATCATGAAATCATTTAGATGTTGCTCATTCCTATTTGACGTGTTGTGGAGGCTGTATTTGTTGTTTCCGTTTTTCCCGATTTGTGCATTCATGTCTCCGCCAATGACTAACATGTTGTGTTTCGGGATGCTACGCACTAATGAGGATAACTCATCGTAGAAGGTGACTAGTTCAGTTCCTTCACTAACATTGGTGGGGCTGTAGCATGAGATGATTGTTGCTCTGGGGTTTCCGTTAAATGTAGCTGCCATCATTCTAGGTTGTATTTTCTCAACGCTATTAAGCGTTTTTAATGCTCTAGGTCCTATAAGTAATCCCAGAGAAAGAAAAAGCCTAAAACACCTAATGCTACTACAGCCCCCTCCCCCAGAGAAAGGGAAAAAGAAAAAAAAAAAGAAAAAAAAAGAAATGAAATGAATTCTCCCCACCCCCGTAGACCGCCTCCAAAGCTACCTAAAATTTCAGTAGTAAATAAAAGTCAAAACGAAGAAGAAGCATTTGAACTCAGGAGCCAACTGGAAGAAATATATCAATATTGGTCAGTATGTCTTTAAGTCCTATCAATTTAAAATGCTGAATTTTACAAAATGTTATGCTGTATTTTGTTTGTGAAATAATGCTTAAACTATGCGTTTTAAATGTAAAGACACGCTTACACTACTATAAAGCCAAATTGATGTTAGTCTTTCCAAAAGTCAGCGAACAAGGCAGAATGTTTTTGAATAATAATAATAATCCTTGGTAAATGATTGAACAGTTCTATTTGATTCTCAGATGGGGCCCAAATTGTAACTACAACTCTGACCTGGGAGTAATGATAATGAAGGGGTAACGGTATATTCTACAGCCCGAGCTAACAAGGCGGGATTAATGTAATGGTGATTTTCATATAAAATAGAATCATCGTCTTGGTTTGGTTTTATGGAAACCGAAGACCTCACATGATATACTACTCTCAACTTTAGCCTTTAGTGGGCTAGAAGAGCGATCGGAGAGGCCCGATCCTATCAATCGACTCGTCATGTCAAGCACTAGCACCTCAATGATTGTCCCGACCGTATTCTTCAAGTCGCTCTCCTGACAAACATGTTGCCAATCCTATTTTTATCTTAAAGGTGGTGGCTGAGGGTCACTTGCATTGCAATACTTGAAACCATTTAACTGTTTGCAAACAAATGAACTCGTTTAATAATATGGTTACCAACAAACTATTTGCTTGCAAATCATATCTATCTATCTATCTATCTATCAGGATTTGTCTTTAAATGACTGTCAAGAGTTGATATGCCAATAAACCGAATAGCATAACATAAACTTGAAACCATAAAACTTCATCAAAAAATCTTTAAAACAACTAGATAAAAAATGTAAATATTAATATATTGATATGACAAACATCAATCACTCAATCGATCCAATGGAAGAATGTCTTTGAAAATAGAATCCCTAGCTTTTGCTTGTGTTCGAACACTAGCCGCTGGCTCCGTAGGCAAGTAATGGAGACACCAGGCAGCCCAAGATGAAGACCTACTTTGATAGATGTATTAATTCCCACAGCCTGTTCTTGGGACTGAGCAAAACACGCAATAACGTTCATGGCCTGGTTGACATTTTTCCGCGGGGGCACTTGTCCTTCATCTAAGTCTCTTTAAATAGGATTCCACCCACGGACCGAAACGGCCGGGCGCTAAATGAAGAAGAAGAAGAAGAAGAAGAAGAAGAAGAAGAAGAAGAAGAAGAAGAAGAAGAAGAAAGAGAGGGAGGAGGAGGAGCTTTCTCTCCATTCTTTGTCTTTATATATCTGCAAGTCGAGTTATCAGTTTATGCATATTACTAAAAATAATCCTGACATTTTCTTTATCGTCATTTGTCTTGAATTTTCTTTTTCCTGACTTGAACTTTGTATCTTTTAATTCCTCGTTCAGATAGATAATTAAAAAGTCTTAATCAAACGGTTAACATTTTGCAACCTTCTACAACTTTGTCTTTCTTGTCGAAGTTTAGTAACCTTAACAGAGGGGTAGGATCCCCCACCACCCTCCCAAAAAGGAATGTTCTGAGTATGACACTAAATTGCATCTGGTAATGAGGCTCTAGTTATGGAAATCTGGAAGTGTGGAGTACAACTTCATTGACAATGACTCCCAGTCCTGGGTCCTATCAATGGATCGAATGTTTGACATTTAACCTGTGTGCAAACAAATAACTCATGCTAAGTTGAATCGTTAGAAACAGAACTGCTTGATCACTTAACTGTGTGTGTACAAATTGAGCTCTAATTAAATTGTTAGTAATGCTAAGCAATACTTGTAAAAATTTAACTGTGTACAAACGAATAAGTAATGTTGAATAAAATTATTTGGGTTGAATATCAATACTTGAAACTCTTTAACCTTGTGCCTAAATTGAATTATTGGTATTTTTATTGAAAGACAACTGGTATTTATTGGTATTTTTATTGAAATAGAACTGACAATTTCAAACAATTCAGTTTAGCATGAGTACAGAGTTTAACTGTCAATAAGTATAGTTTATGAAAATAGAACTATTTCAAACAATTCAGTTTAGGATAAGTACGCAGTTTAAATAGATTTTGTTTACACATTTAGATGTCAAAACAGTTCTATATTCAACAAGTCAGTTTTGTGTAAGTCCCAAAGTATCTTCTTCAATGAGCAACATATTACTTGCTCGGGAGGAAGCCGGTTCAACCCGACCAGCGTGAAAACCGATACAAGTACAAGTAAGTTTAGTGTAAGTACAGATTCAATGTCAAAAACAGTTCCATTTGAAACAATTGTGTTTAAATGTAAGTACGGTTTAATTGTCAAGAACATTTCTATTTCAAGCTATTCAGTTTAGTCAAACAGTTCTAATTCAAACAATTCAGTTTACTATGAATATGCCGTTAGTTCTATTTAACCCATAGATAGGGTCCTATCAGGTGCTACTATTCCGGGCCAGAGTAGACCTGGGAGTGATGGCAATAAAGGGTTACTCTGCATTCCCCAAAACTCCAGAATCACTCGATTGTTTAGTGTCATATCAGGACACTCGTTGGGGGGGTGTCTTACCACTCTGCAGAGGTGCAGTCGGTGTATTCTACAGCCCCAGCCGACTGGGCAAGCGATATATGGAACCATTTGTCTATGTATGAATGAATGACAAGTGCTGAATTAAATGATTAGTGTTAAATAGCAATACTTGTAACCACTTCACTGCAAACAAATGATTAATACTGTATAGAATTATTCGTGTTAGATAGCAGTGATTGAAACCATTTAACTGTGTAGAAATAATAGCAATCATAGAGTGCAAATAAATTACTTCTAACTCGTTTAAAAATGAAATGATCTACAAACTGTTCACATACAAATCATATTTATATCCATTTAGCTATACGCAAACAAATGATTTATAGTAAATAGAATTATTTGTGTTAGAAATACTTGAAACCATTTAACCGTGTACAAAGGATTGAGCTTGGTCTCGTTTAAAATGTTATCAACTAAATGTGTTTACAAATCATATATTCTTAATATATGTATATGTATACAGAAGATTTGGCATTAAATAACCTACAACAATTGATATGCCATAAAACCCCATCAGCCAGCTAACCAACTAACTCCTTATCTTCTTCTCATTTTACTTTTTCTATCTCATTGTGTAACGGTTATCGTCATAGGAACTGGAATTGGTGACTCGAGTTCAAATACTGAATGAAGCTGTCAGTGTTTTACTTTGCGCTAATACTGATGGGAAAGGCATGAATCCGTCGCTTTTTTCTCCAGCAATGGTAGATAGTAGGGTAGCTTGGATTGCTAAGGCAATTAAACAAGAACGAAAACTCTGAATTAAATCCAGGTTTACTCCACTTAAAAATTGACCTTATGCTTCTTTCTTTCTTTCTTTCTTTCTTTCTTTTAAATCCTTATTCTCTTTTTTTTTTAAATTACTTCTCTTCCATCTTTGTTTTTCTTTATTTTTCTCTCTTTCACTGCGTCGTTTTCTTTCACAATTTTTTTCTTTCTTTCTCCTCCTCCTTTTTTGTATTACAATTAGACATCAATACGCTCATCATACGAAGAGCCGATCTTGTGCATTTTTCTGAAAGTTCATTCCCTCGTTAACTCCTTTTTACTTTCCAACCGGAAATACAGAACGAGGTAGATTATTCGAAATAAAATAATTAATTGTTCATATCAGATCGCCATTCCTGAGGTCATATTCCTTTATTTAAGAAATCAAGAAAGCAGTGAAATTTCGCTGTCAGCCTTCTCTTAAAGGCCTAATTAGTAACAAGAGTTACAGTTCAGGATTTGGGAGCACAAGAGAATTCATTTTTAGTGATAAACTAAATATTTCCCTTTAAGAAACAGTATTGATCTAACACAGTAGATCTTTATTAAGTTGAGCTTAGTTTGGCTCAAGACTAGTGATATTGGGTGCCCAATGAAAATCATATGTGGCGCTGACACCAACAACTATATATATATATATATATATATAGAGAGAGAGAGATATGTGTGTGTGTGTGTGTGTGTGTGTGTGTGTGTGGGCCTCAGTGGTTTAATGGCAAACAGCGTTGGGAATGAGCACGGTGACCCGAGTTCGAATCCTCTAAGAAGCTGTTTGCTGTTCACTGAACATGAATATCCTTGGCAAAGGTATGAATCTAAGTATTCTCCTTCCAGGTATTGATGAATAGTTGAGTAGTCTGGGCCCTTTAATCTTGGTATGAACACGTTTAAAAAATCGACATTATTTCACATCCTGTATGTGCAGAGGGATCGGTAAATATATGTACATATATATAAATATATAGTGAGACCGGGGTTCAATAAAAGGTTGAGTCATACCAATGACACACAAATGGTACTTGATACCTCCTTGCTTAACACTCTGCATTATAAAGTACGTATCAAGGGTAAAGTGGAGCAGTCCAGGGAACAGAGTAGCGCCCTCCCCTACACCTCGTTGTTGTAGCTTTCGGGTTCCCCCACGACTACGGTTGTAAACTTTACTGAGTTATATATATATATATATATATATATATATATATATATATATATATACGAGGTGCCTTCAATAAGTTTTCAGACTTTTTGGTACAGGCATTTTAAGATTGTCGTAGACTATTGAAAATTTAGAATTGTTATTGTTATACATCTTATGAGATGACTGACCAATTTTTATGATTTCAGGTCAAATGAACAGCTACAGCAGCAATTTGAATACACCCTACTAAAGCCTGATTGTCACAGCTGGTGATTTTCAAAAATGCAATCTGGACGTGATGACACTTTAGAAGAACGATATGCAATAAAATTCTGTTTTAAACTGGAAAAAATGCCACAGAAACGTATGGAATGCTTCAGACTACTTTTGGAGCATCTTGCATGGATCGAGCATCAGTTTTTGAGTGGCATAAGAGATTCAAGGAAAGCAGGGAGTCTGTGAGAGACGATGAGAGGTGGGGGAGAAGTAAGGAAGTCAGAACACCAGAGTTGATTGGCCAAATAAAGAATTTCATAGATAAGGACCGTTGTGCGTCTATAGAGACAATAAACGCAGAGTTTGATGTCAGTGTGGGCACTGTACACACAATTATTCGCGAGGAACTGAAGATGCAGAATATTTGCGCGAAGTTTGTCCCAAGGATGCTCTGAGAAGATCAGAAAGAAAGACGTTGTCAAGACAGCAGGGAGATGGTCAAGCTGATCACTTCAGATCCCACAGTTCTTGATGCTCTGGTGACCTGCGATGAAAGCTGGATCTACTATGACTCAGAGACCAAGAGAGAGAGTTCCCAATGGATGCATGCTGGCTCGCCCAGACCCAAGAAGGCCAGACAGAGCAAATCCATCCACAATCTTTTGATGATCCCTTTTTTTTGACAGCACTGGCATGATCTACATGCACTGGGTTCCCACTGGACTGACAGTCAACAAGGAATACTATGTTGAGGTTTTAAGGGGGTTCAGGAAGAGATTCTGTCGGAAGAGGCCAGCACTCTTCAAATCGGATCAGTGGCATTTTTACCAGGACAATGCACCAGTCCATAACTCCATCCTTGTCACAGACTATTTGACCAAGATGAGCATCAAGACAGTTCCTCCCCCTCCATATAGTCCAGACCTTGTTCCCTGTGACTTTTGGTTATTTCAAGGAAAAACTTAGAGGCTGTCGTTATGAGACAATTGTATATATATATATATATATATATATATATATATATATATATATATATATATATATAATCGAAAAAATCAACAAACCAACATTTAGGTTTTATAAATTTATTTCAGATGGTAACTCTTTAAAAGAGCCAAACTTCCTGAAATAGCCATCACACAATGGAGCGAAATTTAAAAATATTTTTCAATGGACTTTTACTCGCTTGAAAAATAAAAAATGACCAAAAGACATGGTCAAGAAGTTTGTGTCAAAAACGGATGTAATGTCATTGTCTGGTGTCATGTATCCTTATGTATTTAAACTTTTTACACAACTCACAAAATCCCAGCAACTTGTTCTGTAAGAAATTTATGTATTAATTATCATACAGTGAGCACACCTTGGAGATTTATAAGAATCCTCAGATATATTCTCAAATAGACTCGTTCCCAACTCATCTTCTTTGGAAAAATATATACGTGTATATGTGTGTGTGTGTGTGTGTGTGTATGTATGTGTGTGTGTGTGTGTGTGAGTAATTTTGTGTTTCTTTTCACTGGAAGAATCGATCTGTTATCCAAAGAACGACGTTTTGGTATTTTTTTTCTACGAAAATAACTCATTTTCAAGACACAAGAAAGTTTTGACACGTCATCAGTCCAGTTTGTTTTACAGTGTGAACCATAATAGTCTCAGAGAAGATAGCATCTCTAACAGCCGTTAAGTAAATAAACACATTCCAAAACAAACAAAATAAAATCCTAAGTTAATCTACGAGCACACACTTTTAAAAATACCTCAGCGCTGATAAGATTTTTTTTCTTTTTTCTATTTTTTAAAAATCTTTTTTCTTGCCACTTCTCACAAAATTGATACATGGTCAGTTTTTACTGTTGGGTTGTACGTGTTACCTATCAACAACGGCACACGACTCAAGGTACTTGTTCATAATGGCTCATTTTGAAGCAAGATGGAACTCTTCCTATGAAAGTGAGTGTAGACAGCATTAAAAAATAACGAACATTTTTTGGAGTCTTTTGAAAAGCTTCAAATAAATACAAATTGAATAAACAAATACAATTATTATGGTCAATATTGGAAGTGATATTAATTTTCGGATTTGCCGGCACGGAACACGCCTATAAAAAAAAGGAAAGAAAAAAGAAAAGAAAATATTATGCAAATATTGTATTGCATCCACTGGGGGAGGGCGAAGTTCGAAACGATCAATAATTGTGTTTCTGTTTTCCAAATCACATTGTAATACCCGGGTCTTTTATGTCAACGAATACAATAATTTCGGAATAATTATGTTTAAAGATAAAATGTTGGGTTTAATAATGGGTCTAAGGATATAACTATGGGTTTAGGGCTTGGTTTAAGGTTATAATTGTGGGTTTAGTGATGTGTTAATGGATATACAATAAATTTAGTGATTAGTTTAAGGTTATAGCTATGGTTTTCATGACGGGTTTGTTTGCTTGCTTGGGTTTTATGGCATATCAACCTTTCGAGTTTTGCGATGGGGTAAAAGATTAACTATGGGTTTAGTAGAAAGTCTAAAGATACAGTTATAGGTTTAGTGCCAACTTTAATAAAATAATCACAGGCTTAGTGATAGATTTAAGGATATGATTATGGATTTTGGGATTTGTTTAAGGATAGAATTATGAGTTTAGAAATGGGTTTAAGGGCATTGTAATAGGTTTAGTGATGGGTTTTAGGATATTATTATGGATTTAGTGAAGGGTTTAAGAATTCTTGTGTTGGATTTGATAATAAAATTATGGATTTAAAGATAAGTTTAAGAATATAGCTTTGAGTTTAGTGACAGGTTTAATAATAAAACTATGGATTTAGCAATGGGTTTAAGGATATAATTATGGATTTTTCAATGGGTTTAATGACGGGTTTAAAGACATACTTACGAGTTGATCGACGAGTTTAAGGATATATCTATGGGTATAGTGATGGATTTTAGTATATAACCGTGGATTTAGAGATGGGTTTAAGGATATTATTATGAGTTTAACTGTGGGTTCAAAGATGTAATTGTTGCAGAAAGAACTTCGTATTTTTGTTTAGCGCGTAAATTAATTTGACCGTTATGGTCGTCGCACATTTTTACCCTATGAGGATGACTTATCTAATTCAGCCCGAACCATTTTCCCAGACAACATAAAAATGGTGAAAGTCCGCCAAACTAGCTCTTCCTCAGAACCTTTCGAGAAGGACGAACGTACTTTCTGTCCGCTTCCTTCACAGAATCAGAATCACAATACCATGAGGAAAGCCGTCTAAATTATAGACCTTTTGAGTCTACCTGCTTAGACCAAGGGTTCCCAGTGGAACATGAATTAAATGCATGTAATCTGCCTCACACAGGAACACCTTCGTGTCGCCTCTAACTTTTGCTATGTCTACAGCGACGCGCAATTTCACTCAGACATCCATCTACCCCATTCCTGGGCAACATGATCTGGAGACATTTCATGCCTCTCTCCTACAGCAATCAGGACCACACATTTATGGGTGACTACATCATTCCTGTCCTTAAAATGCATATTCCGCTCAGACATTCAGCATTGCCTTGACTGTAGCGACGCATATTTCGCTCAGGCATGTAGCTGCTATAATTTCTTCTCAATTCCATAACTTTTTCATTCCTTCCTTCTTACGAGACTTTTAGCATAAAGGTACCCTTTATTCCGGCTGCCATTAAACTTTCTTGAAAATTTTTCTATATCTTGGTTCAACCCATTTATTTACCTTCAAATATAGCGAGGAACAAACGTAATAATTGTCATCGCTAAATAATAATAGGTCTAGTGATGTGTTTAAGGATATGATAATGGGTTTAATCATATTTGATTTAATTGTATTATTATGTGTTTAGTGAAGAATTTAAGGATATAACAGTTTCTCACCGATGCGATTATGTGTTTAAGGATATGATGGTGGATTTAACTGTATTATGTGTTTAGTGAAGACTTTAAGAATATAACTTGGACAATGCTGAATTTTAACAAAAACTGCAGATCAAAAACTATCGAAGAGCGTAGAAATAGAGTCAACGGTGCTTGGTGACTGTCAGTGTCTCACTGATGCGATTATCGGATCACATTTTGGAAATTGACTGTCACCAAGCGCCATTGATTCTATATCTACGCTATTCAACTAATACGTGCACACACACACATACACAGACACACACACACACACACACATATATACATATTCAAGAAAAAAAATATTCGGTCACATTAGGATAATAGATTTATTTCCATCCTGTTAAGAGCATTAATATGAATCAAAACTCCGAAAGGATTTTGACAGGACTTCATCAGATCCAAAAAGAAAATAAAACATTATATATATATGTGTGTGCGTGTGTGTGTGTGTGTAAGTAACGGTAGTCAAGGGCGATCCGAAGGCTCCCTTTTCAATAGCTATTACACCGAAGTGTTGTGGAGAGCGCTACTCCTTTCCTTGGATTGCTCCACTTTACTCTTGAACCGTACCTTATAATGCTAAGTGTTAAACAAGGAGGCAGCAAGTACTATTTTTTGAGACTTTGCTATGACTCGTCCCTGGTATGAACCCCGGTCTTGCGAGCCATTGGCGAATTCTCTAACCATTATTCCCATGTCTAACGATTATGACAATGTTCGTACGTAACAGTAAAACAATAAGAACAGCACATTGTAACGAGATTTTTATTAGAACAATGTACTTTGAAGGTTCTGTAAGAGAATAAAGGACTTTAAAATCTATTTTGCAAATTAAGGATAGTCTATCCATCTTGGCGTAAAGTCAGCCAGGTTTCGATCCCAGATTGAATCATCTCGCGTGTCTAGCCACACTGATGAGTTGTGATAAAACGAAACAGTGTTTCTGTAGGTTACTATATATATATATATATAAATAAGATATGAAATTTAATCCAAAAGATACGTTGAAAAAAGAAGAAAACGGAAAGAAAAATGCATATAAATGGATGAGAAAGTTTATTAAGGAATATTAGTTAAAGTCTACCGTCGCGTTTCGACCAATATGAATGAAATTATCTATGTTATGAAATTTCAGGCAGAAAGTATTTTAGGTCATCTTCAGGGTGGGAATTATGAATTTGAATTTAAATGTATATATTACCCTGAGAGCCCATTTGTTATACTTATCTCTTGTTATGCGACAGTATTAAAATTCAATTAGGATCCAATAATGATTTACTGTTGGATTGTGTGATAACAGCAGTAAAGAGACGAAGAGGTGTTACCCTGTTGAGTGCCATTTGTTGCTGGAAAGCGGAAACTGAGCCAACGAGCAGGTTGGTATGTGAACATTTGCTGAGAGATAGATAGATAGATAGATAGATAGATAGATAGGGAGAGAGAGAGAGAGAGAGAGAGAGAGAGAGAGGACTAATTTAATAAACAAACCACCGAGAACTCAAACTGTTTTGAGATAAACCGAAGAAGTTTTTATTCTCTGAGAACGTAAACAACTTGCTGGTTTGCCCAGACGCATATTAGACCAGCTTTTAGTGTGTTTCTGGTGCAACGGAGAAGAGAAAAGAGAACAAAAAAAAAAAAGAAAAAAAAAAGAAAAAAAGATTGATTGCAAAAGAAGGATAGAGGACCCTTTAATTCGAAATGTTCGTTCGTTATCATTAAATATAACTTATGTTTCAGCCGATTTTTAAATTGCGTGTGCAAACACACACACACACACGCACACATACATACACACGCACACGCACACATGCATACATAAACACGCAAGCACACCCACGCACACCCACACAAACATACACTCGTATATATATATATATATATATAAGCACACGCTCAATCGCGCGCACGCACACAAACACACGCAAAAACGCACGCACACACGCATACACATACACAAATACATACACATGCACATGACCTGTCGGTAGGGCAAGAATACACTTGCTGTATCCCCAGCAGAAGGATAAGAACTTCTTTCCACAACCCCCCCCCCAAAAAAAAAACAAGAAAAAACGATGTCTATGTTTTCTTTTTCTTTTTTTTAAGTTTTAATGATTTTAATGACATTTTAACCCATGCCAGGTTATTTTATGCCTAGAGATTAGGAAATTGCTTTCATTGTATATTAACATTTTTAAAAAAGATTTTTTGCACATTGTTATATATGAAGTTACTCTATCTAGTAATTTGTACACTGTTTTATCATTTCAAGTATTCCCATCTATTGTGAATTGAATCACCATGGTCAGAAAATCCGTCGAAAACCTACGCACGACATATGGAAACACAGGACAGCTGTTTCGACCTTATTAGGTCTCATCAGCGGTGTATACCGTGATCTCCACCACTGGAGCCGAAATTCTACTACTGAGCCATTAATCCATATTGCACATAAGTGACGCCAAACCAACTCGTCGTGGTAATTGTGCGGACAATTAACCTGAATGTGCCTTGCAAGTTACGGCTCTGCATTCTATGGTCACTGGTTCGATCTCCAGTGGTGGAGATCATGGTATTCACTGTTGATGAGACCTGATAAGGTCGAAACAGCAGTCCAGCGTTTTTTTATGTTGTGCATAGATGTTCGCCGAATTTTCTGGTCATGGTCATTCAATTCACAATATAATTTCTCTACTTAAAAAAAGAAACTGTACATCTATTCCAATCTAATGTTAATTATCACATTGTTTCAAGTAATTATTTCTATACAGTAATAGTTATTTGTATGCATACTGTTATATGGTTTCAAATAGCTGAAAATAATTTTTTATAAACAATCATAGCGTTAAGTAACAATTCATAATACAGATAATTTACAATTATATAGCATCAAGGATTACTATCGAATATGAACCACTTTCAACAGATCTATTTGTTCTATAGAAGAGATCTTAACAAGTACAACCATCCCTGATCAGAGTGGAACTGGGAGTAATGGCAATGAAGGGGTTCTCAATACCCCCCAGATCTTCAGAATTGAAGCCTAATTATCTGATACGTTTTAAGTGTCATAGTTTGGACACCACTATTTTTTTGGTGGGGGCTCTTACCCTGATGCAGGAGATATAGCCAGCGTATTCTAAACCTCGTAGATAAGGCAAGGAGAGAGAGAGAGAGAGAGAGAGAGAGAGAGAGAGAGAATTATTTTTTACAGAAGTATCTTCTATGCATTTTGTTTCCTAAATAATTGAAAATATTTTAGGCGTTGTCAAATCTGTGAAAATTAATGCCGTGTAAAAGGGTTGGGATAGGGAGTATGTTTTTGTTTCGTCAGTTGAAAGAAAAAAGAAAAAATGGCGTCATGCTCTAATTGCAGGAAATAATGTTGCCTTTTAGTGAATGTACAGCGAACCAAATGCCAGAATTATCTTTTGGGAAATACTGCAAAATCTTTGAAGACACAAAGATGGCACTGAGTCATTAAAAAAATATCTGTTTTAGAGCCTGAGCATTTCTCATAGTTCCTGTGGTTGGCATTTAGGCTGAAAAAAGAAGCCCCCTAATTCTAAAAAACAAAAACAACAAAAAAAAAGAACAAATACAAAAAACAAAAAGAATATGGAATGTTGATTTGTTGGGAAAGCCACAGGTACACAGTGTTGAACATAATCTCCTTTATAACATGTTTTCTTTTCTTTTTGTTATCGTACTATACGAAGCGAACCTGGAAGAACATAAAAAGGAACTGCTCTAAACTCTGTGTACAGAATGGTGGGAAAATGTTTATGATAAACACTTGCTGGTATAACCATAAAGAAAATATATTTTAAGATCCAGCACCATTCGAGAAAATTCGATAATGCGAATGGTTTGCTTGCAAAAAAAAAAAAAAAAAGGGAGAAATGTCAACTCAAGAGGCAAAGTATGTTTCACGGTGCCATGATTGACAATCGTGCGAAGATAATAAGCGAAGCAATCAAATGTTGATTTTCAAGGTAAGTAAAAGAAGTAAAGGTTTACCTCTTAGAATATTCCTATGCCCATTTCTCGTTAGCCAAGTGTTATACTAAGCAAACCTTAGAAATAAATATTTTCAAGTTCTGTCCTAAGTAGTGTGTACAAATGGTAGGAAAATGATGACAATAAATATTTGATGGTAAAAAACCTAGTCGGCTGGCACTGAAGAATACACCAACTGCATTTCTGCAGACAGAAAAGAGCCTCTCTCAACGAGTGTCCTGCATATGACATTAAACGACCAGATGGTGAGGTTTCAGTAATGTTTGAACTTTTCGGAATATGGAGTACCCCTTTATTGCCATCGCTCTCAGTTCTACTTTGGCCCGGAGGGGTAGCACTTGATAGGGTCCTATTTATGAGTCAAATAGAACTGTTAGATATTTGAACTGTGAAAACAAATGACTTACGCTAAATTGAAGTGTTAGAAATAAAACTGTTTGATCATTTATCAGTGTGTAAACAAATGACTGACATTTAATTGAATTGTTAGTTATACATAGCAATACTTTGAACCTTTTAACTTTGATTATGCTTATTTAAATTGTTAGAAACAGAACTGTTTGATCATTTTACTGTGCATCTACAAGATGAGTTTACAAATCACATATTTAAAGAAAAATTGATAACAAGGTAATCGAGGTAGAATGAGAGATTTATTGAGAAGTAAAGTTGACACTATAGCATTTCATTTACATTCATAATAAAAGACTAAGGCGAATTTTCGAAGTCGTTGCTATTTTACTCTGTAATTCCCTAAATACTCGTCCTGGCGTTTATATTTCTCCTTACTTGAGCAAATCCATTTTAAATCGCTACAATATATTCCATCTTTAGTTAATATATTCCACATATATCATAGTCTAATACTTTCTCTTTTTTTTGTCTTTCTGTTTCTTTCTCCTTTTGATTCGAAATCTTTCTTGATAAACAAACGGAACGCAAATTCTACACGATATTTCTAATAAGTCAAATGACGTAATTTAAAACAAACAAACTCTGATTCACCAATTAAACAATCAACTTTTTCTTGTTATACAGATTTTCCTTAGGTTTTTGTATTTTGCACTTTTAAACATCCATCGTTGATTTAATATCACTAATATCATCCCTCATAGCCCTGATGATGGTTCATTAGAACCGAAACGCTATAGTGTCGACTTTGCTTCTCAATAAATCTCTCCTCCTACTTGGATTACCTTGTTATCAATTATTTTTTACATATTGTCGGATTACACTCCATTATTTACTTCCAAATCCTATATTTGATATATATGTAACAACAGGATTTGGCAATAAATAACCAACAATGACTGATATATCAAAACCAAAACAAACCAAACCAATGGTAAAAATCACCGGACACATGCGTGAACATTCTGAGACCATAGAGACATTTTTGTTCTGGTGAGATTATTTATCACAGGAATCACATGAATATCTTTTTGTTTCAAAGTAAAAGGAAGTAGTATAAGTCAAGATAAGAGATTTTTGTGTTTGTGAAATTATAAATATTAAGAGGGGTACGAACAAATATCCAACATAATAATAATAATAATAATAATAATAATAATGATGATGATGATGATGATGATGGTTATTATTATTATTATTATTTAATTCGGGAGAGTTTTTCACACGAGCGTTAGCTGATAGTTTCTTACTGTTGTTTGAGTAACAGAAAGTCTCCTCAAGTCTTCAGGACTCTTCTCAGTATTCTGACTAATATCAATAATGCTGTAGTCCGCATGGTCTCTACTTGGCCTTTTATTTCCAATTATTCCAGTCTCTTTACCAATCCTTTGGGAATTGTCCCAAGTTCACCAAACACCTTCATGCTCCATAGTTTTTAGTTCACTAGCAAGGTCTAGGTACTTATCTCTCTTTTCGCTTTCTTTTATTTTTACTCTGAGGTCTGTCGGGACGACAAAGTCCACTATTCGGCAGGTTCTCTTTATTCGTTTTTTTTATTACTGTCACTAGTTCGGTCGTCTGACCGAAATTAGGTGATCTGCTTGTATCTTTTTGTTCGTATGGTTAAATTAAATTTTTTTGCATAACTTTTTTGTGGATTACTTTCCCCACCCATTTTGTCTAGTCTTATACTCATTTTTACTAATTTACTGCATTCGCTTATTATGTGATTGTTCGTTTTGTCTTCATCACCACATAACAAACATTAACTATTCTATTTGTGTCTTGTCTATTTTGCTTAACATAGTTGGTCTTTAGAATATTTACATTTAAAAAAGCACGTTTTCTACTCTCAACTATAAGGATTATATCCCTTGCTGTCCAAACAGTACTTCTAATGGCTGCTTGGCAGAATGACCAAAGTAGCATGTAAAACGACGTGGCAATGTCGACCCCATTCTTCGTTCCAGCTTCGAACCCCAGAAGCACGCCTACGTGTCCCAACAAATCTCGTGTCGTACCGCAAGTGCTCTCCCTATAACTGGCATCACCGTCACTTCCTTGTAGCACTTCTTTGTTTTAGCTCTCTGGCAAGATCCAAGTATGTGTCTGTCATTTTCCTTTTTTTATTTTCACTTTGTGTCCCGCTGAAACTGCAAAATCCACGTAATGACAGGTTCTTCTGTTCGAGTTAATTAAAACTAGATCTATTCTTCTGACTGAGATCGAGTGATCCATTTGAATCTTAACGTGACAGAGAATTTTATGAGTCTCTTATTTGTGTAAATACCATTTGGTAATATGGTAAAATTTTAATTTTATGAACAAATCCGAGTGGATCTCTTTTCTTCTCCAGTCATTTTTACTCTTTTATTTCTTTTGGGCCAGTTTGCAGCATTTGCTAACTATGTGATTTACCATTTCATTTTTCCCTAACATAGCTTACTCCTTCTATTTTGTTACTTATTATCAATTTTTTCTTTAAGATAATTGGTTCTTATGGCTTTATTTTATGCTGTTATTGAAAAAATTTTGTCATTCAGAACATTTTGTAGAGAACGAAAAAAAAAATCGATATAACTTGGTGCAAGGTCTGCTGAATATGATGGATGGGATGGAACAGACTGAATGCAATATTTTTTCCTAAGTGAATCTTGTTGAATTTGGCCTTGCGTTATCATGCGATACATTTTCTTTGATTTTTGTGCTAATTTTTTTAACTGTTGGCAGATTGTAGATTGGTATATGTTGAGGTCAAGTACTAATTCTCGTGTATTTTTGCACGGATTGCATTCCAATAATTTTCTAAAAGCATCTTGATCGGGTGTCTTGGGATTTTCTCAATGACGTATCGCCAAAACGAAGCTTTGAAAATCAGTGTCAGATTTGGCGGCCAATAATAACACCTTGGCTATAAATACTGGAAATTTTCTCAGCTGTTTCTGAAGCGCTTTTGTTATTCTTAAACTCCCACATTACATATCGAATATGCCATTTCAGTTCCTCCATTTTAGAGGTGCAAGATTAAATTATGATGTGCACCTTTTCATCTCTGAAATAAGAATAAAGACACTCTTTAATCAGGTAATTTCTGGTTGCATTTAAAATATTAGAAGTTTAAAATGTATAGTTACAACTAGCTTTTAAGATGTAAATTGTTTATGATTCAACCAAATAATTTTTATCTCTAAGCCTGGAAAAAAAAACAATCAGAAATTCATCAACTCTTATCATATTTTGTGTAAGCTTATATTGTTCGGAATATTGCAGGATCTGGGGTTAGCAGGCCTTATGTTAGCTAACAGAAGTTGGTGGAAGTTTCGTATGTCGTTCACTCTGCAGGGCTTTGACTAGAATTTGCAAAAAAGTGCAGTTAAAAGTGAGTGGTGACATATAAATCATTACAGAATCCTCGGAAAATGTCATTTTGGATTAAGAGGGTGAGTCCATGGATTGTAACTACGGTGAAGAGTTCAATCACAGCCGGGACAAATGGGTGATGTTGAAAGACCCGAAAGCCCTGATGGACCCTGGTTATTCGAGAGTATGTAATAGTATCTTAATTCATAGAGATTTTATAGACATTGACTTTTGTTATTATTCGATAGGAATAATGCATACATACACACATATATATATATATATATATATATATATATATATATATATATATATATATATAATCAGGTGATACGTGATATATGATATTGTATCTTCTGAATTAAATTCTACTTTTTGAAATGCACACACACACACACACACACACACACACACACACACACACACACACACACACAAACACACACACACACACACACACACACACACACACACACACACACATATATATTCAAATTGTACATGTACGTGGGCCTTCAATAAGTTTCCAGACTTTTTTTGTACAGGCATTTAAAATTGTTGTAGACTCTTGAAAATTCAGTATGTTATTGCTATACATCTTATGAGATGACTGACCAAGGTTTATGATTTCAGCTTCAAATCAACAGCTACAGCAGCCATTGGAATACAACCTACTAAAGCCTGATTGTCACAGCTGGTGAATTTCAAAAATGCAGTCTGGACGTGAGGACACTTTAGAAGAACGATAGGCAAAAAAATTGTGTTCTAAACTTGGAAAAAATGCCGCCACTGAAACGTATGGAATGCTTCAAACTGCTTTTCGACCATCTTGCATTAATCGAGCATCAGTTTTTGAGTGGCATAAGAGATTCAAGGAAGGCAGGGAGTCCGAGAGGGATGATGAGAGGTGTGGGAGGAGGAAGGAAGTCAATACACCAGAGTTGATTGGCCAAAGGGTTAGGGTTATGGTTACTATGTTGAGGTGTTAAGGGAGTTCAGGAAGAGATTCCGTCGGAAGAGGCTAGCACTTTTCAAATCGGGTCAGTGGCATTTCCACCAGGACAATGCACCACGACTCCATCTTTGTCACAGACTATTTGACCAAGATGGGCATCAAGACAGTTCCTCACCATCCATATAGTTCAGACCTTGCCCCCTGCGACTTTTGGTTATTCCCTAAGCTCAGAGGCTGTCGTTTTGAGACAATTAAGGAGATGAAAGAGGCTGTGACGAAGGTCATTGACACGCCCGCACAAGAGGACTTTCATAGGGCGTTCCAGAAGTTGTTGGAACGGTACAACAAGTGCATTGCAGCCGGAGGAGATTACTTCGAAGAGTTTCATGTGTGTACTATTAATAAAAGTGCCTATACGAAAAAAAGTCTGGAAATTATTTAATGATTCTCGTATGAATATATCACAAAATATGTTTACACACACACACACACCTAGATATATGGTTATATATTTTTTGCTTGCTTTCTTGATGGTGTCTTTGTATCCCGGTCTAAATAAATTGACCCGAGAACTGCTCCCAAGTGGTCTTAATCATACCGATTTGTTGTCTTCAGAGCATTTAAAAAATAAATATCATACTCAAACTATATAAAAAAAAGCAATATTAAGAAAAATAAATATCATACTCAAACTATATAAAAAAGCAATATTAAGAAAAAAACAATTCTCCTGATCGTCACCAATTGATTTGATTGAGACCGCTTGGGAGCAGAACATACGGTAATTGAACCCCGTGGCTCAAATGATAGAAAAAGTATATACTTAAAAATGAATTGGTCCACAAGATAATTTAGGCAATTGTTTTTCTTCAACATTTTCTAACATTTTAAGTTGTCTTTTAGAAGTAAATGGTTTATTTGAGTATTCCCTTTGGTTTTTATTGAAGCGACGGTTTTTATCGGGCAGTGGTTCTTTTTAATTCCAGGATTTGTGTCTCTGAATGTCCAGTTCGAGTTAGTTATCTGTGACAAACTTTCGTCTCTGCAGATGTCGTTTCTCTCTTTCTTTCTTTTTTTTTTTTTACAAGAGTTTATTTTGTGTATTTGTGAGTCTGTGTTGATGTTTGTGTCCACGTATATGTATATACTTTTGGGGTTAAAAGATAAAAGCCATTGAAATAATCTTTCTTTGTCATTAATCAATTTATTTTGTTAACATTTCTATATAGGAATAATCTATTCATAACGATAAATTATGAGTGTTAAGAATATTTACTTGAAGCTGTTATTGTTACAAAAGATCAATATGATTTACTTGAAACCATATAACAAATAACTATTATTAATTGCCTTGTCGGCTGGGGCTGTAAAAGACACTGACTGCATCTCTGCAGAGGGGTAAGACCCCCCCCAACGAGTGTCCTGGATATGACACTAAACAATCTGATGATGAGTTTCCAGCAGTGCTGGAGCTTTGGGGAATGCGGAGTACCCCTTCATTGCCATTGCTCCCTGGTCCACTCTGGCCCGGAGTGGTAGCACCCGATAGGGCCCTATCTATGGGTTAAATAGAACTAACGGTATACTCATGCTAAACTGAATTGTTTGAGTAAACTGAATAGCTTAAAATAGAAATGTTTTTGACAATTAAACCATACTTACATTTGAACTGCGTGCTTGTGCTTAACTGAATTATTTGAAATAGAACTGTTTTTTCGACATTAAAACTGTGTTTACACTTCACTGAATTGTTACATATAACTGCAACTGTTTTTTGACATTGAAACTGTATTTACACTAAACTAAATTGTTTAACATAAAACTGTTCTAACATATAACTGTGTGTAAACAAAATCTGTACTTTTACAAAACTGAATTAGCTGAAGTAGAATTGCTTGACTAAACTGAATAGCTCGAAATAAAAATGTTTTTATAATTAAACTGTACTTACATTTAAACTCCGTGCTTTTGCTAAACTGAATTGTTTTAATTTGAACTATTTTTGACACTGAAACTGTACTTATACTAAACTGAATTGTTATATATAACTGAATAGTTGGAAATAGAAATGTTATTTGACAATTAAACTGTGTACTCATGCTAAACCGAATTGTTTTAAATAGAACTGATTATTTACATAAAAATGGATTTGGCGTTAAATAACCTACAAAGGTTGATATGCCATAAAACCAAACCAAACCAAACCAAACTACTATTATTAAGTAGAAATAATTATTTGATACCATAAGATTATTATTATTTGATAAAACTTGAAACATTACAACGGTGTGCAAATCATTTGTATTTGATGGAAATATTTGATATATTGCTGTGTGTAAAAGCTTTTGAGAGTCAACTACACAGAAGATGTAGATATAAACCTATAATGAACGCAATTTCTTAACCTCTTGGTAAAAAATAATCCAAGACTATTTGACATGCCATTAAAATCAGTCTATCAATCGACAGCAAATAATGTTCAAAGATAACTATTTTGAAGTTGGTAAAGTTGATTTATGACTGAGTTGATTATAATTATAATTTCAAGTAATTATAATAAATACAATTAATCTCCAATTATATGATATTAAGTATTCCTATCGAATGCAAATTGTTTTTAAACAGATCTATTTGAACCATAGATAGGACCCTAACAAGTACTACCTTTCTCACAGGAGCTAGGGGTAATAGCAATGAAAAGGTACTCTACACTCTCTCGATCTCCAGAACTGGAGCCTCCCCACCAGATGCAGTTTAGAGTCATACCTAGAACGCATGCTTTTTTTTGGAACGGGATGGAGGCTTTTACCCCTTCCGCAGAGGATATAGTCAGTACATTCTAACCCCCCAACCCTGATAGTGCAGAGACTTTGTAAAACTTTGTAAATAACAATTTAATCGGTGGCATTACATGATCTCACGTCTATTTGATGGTAGTCTCTTTAAGTTATACGGAGTGAATCCAGAAGAACGAGATTCTCGTGTGCAGTGCTTAAAACTATTTTCCTTGACTCGTAAATCGTACATAAAAGTATAAACGTAATTTAATGATGGAGACTGTAAGTGAAGGAGAAGAAGAAGAAAAAAAAAAGAAAAAGAAAAAGAAGCGATTCGTCTAGGTTTTTATGCTCTCAGATTTGATATCAAAATTTATCGTGAAAATTAAATAATTTTCTAACACTTTCTCGCTCAGTAAGGAATGTTTTGTGAGGAGTGACGGTAGGTCATCTTTCAGGGAAGGATATATATCTCTTCCTTTGGGTCATATTTTTTTTTTTTTTTTTTGCTAAGATAAGTAAATTAAGAGGCTTCGGAAAGACTTACATAAGCAGTGAATACGCTGGGGAAGATTGTTTTACTCTATATTTTTATCTATTTGTTGAATTTGCTACCTTTTAAAATTGGATACTTTCTAGTTTTCTAATTGCAAGTCCATTAGCAGCATTTTCTTAGCATTTTCTTTAGGAAATATCAAATATCTCGATCAGTTATTACATTATGCTTAATTTAATTATGCAAGTCAGAGACCAAACGATGTCGATAAACCTTTCAGGAAGTACTTATAGGAGATATATAAAAAAAAGGTTTCGAGACGGAAATAAATAATGAATGAAACGTGAATCTTATTTAAAAAGACGTAGTGGATCACAGTAGCCAGGTGGTTAAAAAAAATTCGCTCAGATTGCTAGAATCACGATAATCCCGTGGGGTCAGGTAGGCGTGGATTTCGAAACCGTGTTCCAAGCTCGAAAGGCAAATCCGGCGAGTAGCAATCAGAAAGTATCAGGCGAGCTCGGCATATCACTGACCATTGAGATTCGTCACTTTCACGATCTCAGTAAAAGCATTCGAAACGACTGAATAGTGCTTCACGTTACTAAAATATTACGAATCTTTTGACTCACCTTAGAATTATAAAAGTTGTTCAATTGGCGTGGACAGCCCAGTCAGCTGGGGGTGTAGAATAAACCAACTGCATCCCTGTAGGAAAGTAAGACCCCACTCCAAACGAGTGTCCAAGATATGACATTAAACCATCTGATGGCGTAGCTCAAGCTTTGGAGATTCTGGGAATGTGAAGTATATGGATATTATTAGAAATAAAAATAAGAAATAAAATAAGATAAATTCAACAAGGTAGCGGTTCCCAGAGGCCCATGACAGGAAAGAAGGAGCGGTGCATGCCTAAAGAAAAGGCATTCTGAGAGTTAAAGAGAAACCCTGCCGCATTTCAGCGTTACTCTTGAGACTAGAGGGACTTTCTTTCCTTTGGCTGCTAGCAAGTAACGCAAGTGTTCGCCCAAGTCGCGGACTTGGTGAAAGACCGCCTCTCCTGCTAGCGACAGTCTCTATTGAAAACACCTACCGGTCATTATCATAAACCTTAACTACATAAGACCACCGAAAATGACTGAATATATTTTAACACATTATTTGTGAGATGCGACTACTTATATTGGTTTCAGGAAGAATTTCCACACTCACATGAATAGTTGTTGAACTTAGAAATAAAGTTTTGAGTCAAAGGGTATCTTCGTCTCTTTTTTCCTTAAATTCTCTAGCAGTCTTTTACAGACAAAGAAGACGCTTACAAGTTAGATGGCTTAAGAAGAAAAAAACAATGGAGTCAGATTCCTAAACCCAAATTCCGCGACGAGCCACGACAACAACCTACAAACCCCGAAACTAACGAATGAAATAATAACCACCAAATATTCTTAAGCCCCATAAGTACCCTTCATTGCCATTGCTCCCAGGTACACTCAGCCCCCGGAGTGATAGAACCGAATAGGGTCCTATCTATGGGTCAAATAGTACAAAGTATGTACAAACAATTGACTGATCTTAAATTGTGACTATTATATAGCAATACTTAAAACCATTTAACCGTGCAAAAAAGAAAAAAGATCTAAGGCGTGTTTAAGAATGTGATCGATAATATATGTTTACAAATCATATACATATATCTAATATATATGTATAAAGAAGATTTGGCATTTAATAATCTACAAGTGTTGATATACCATGGGCACCTCGGGTGGTGTAATGGTTAGCATGTTAGACTAGCAAACCAACACGAGTGAGTTCGATTCTCATTGGGTGCCCCATTCATGCGGCCCTTGTGCTACATCTAAGCAAAAAGCTTAGTAAATTAAAAGTGTTGATATACCATAAAACCCAAGCCAACGATTGGTGTAGAGGCTAAAGTGCAGAACTTCGACATAGTTGTAAACAAGTTCAAACTCTAGTCGCACTATTCCGTTCTCTTTCGTACTAATACTCCTGGTAAAGGTATGAATTCACTTTTCTCCTTAGTTATAGATTAAATAGTACCGCTACTGTCCTTCTACAATGAAGGTTTTGGCATTAAATAATCCACGAAGCTTGATATGATATTAAACAAAGAAAAGAAGAACTCATTTAATTTTAGATTTTAAAAAAATTAAAGATTCTGTCGCGATACTTTTTTTTAATCACACTTCATATTTATCTAAGGTATGTATATCTATACGAGGGTAGATTGAAAAGTTCTTAGACTAACCAAAGTGCTCTCATTGAATCTGACCAAATGAATTTTATTCTTCATCGTAGTTCTTCTTGGGGTTCACACACTTCTGGAGGTGTCCCCGTGGCGTAATGTTTAAAGCGATGGACTGCGGAATCGTAGTAAGCGAGTTCGTATTCCAGTCGCGCTATTACGTTCACTTTCGGGCAAATACCATTGGGAAAGGTATGAACCTCCCTATCCTCCTAGCTATGGGTTAAATAGTACCACTACTGCTCTTCTCGGAGAATGGCTTTGGCATTAAATAACCTAAAAGTTGATTAAACCAAACCAAACCAAACCAAACCATCACACACTTCTACCATCAGTGTTGCAGTGCTTAGATCCTATTGGTCAAAAAAGTTATCAGCAACTGATATGACGTCATCATATAAACCTTACAGCTTATGAACCTTTCAGACACTAAACTGCATCTGGTGGTGATGCTTCAGTTTTGGAGATATGTGGAGTGTGAAGTATCATTCATTGTTATTTCTCTCAGGTCTACTCTGACTCGGAGTGGTGGCACCTGTTAGGGTCCCATCTATCTGTTACATAAATCTTTTTGAAAATTATTCGTACTAGATCGGAATACTTAAAACCATATAACAGTGTGCTTATCATCTTTGTTATAAAATAGGAATAACCCCTGTCGGATGGGGCTGTAATATACACCGGTTACGCCTCTGCAGAGGGGTAAGACTCCCCACACCCAACGAGTGTCCCGGTAATAAAACTAAACAATCTGATGGTGAGGATCCAGCCTCGGAGCTTTGGGGAATGTGGAGTACCCCTTCATTGCCATTGCTCCCAGGTCCACTTTGGCCTGGAGAGGTAGTTCCTGATAGGGTCCTATCTATGGATCAAATAGAACTGTTTGACATTTAAACTGAGTGTAAACAAATCACTTATAATAAATTGAATTGTTAGAAACAGAACTGTTTGATTGATTAACTTTGTAAACAATTGAGTAATATTGAATAGAATGATTTGTGTAAAATAGTAATACTGGAAACTCTTTAACTGTGTGCCAAAATTGAATTATTGATATAATATAGTAATGCTTGCAACCATTTGATGTTGGTTGTTTTTTTGTGTTTTATGGCATATCAACCTTTGTAGGTTATTTAACGCCAAATCCATTTTTATGCAAATAATCAGTTCTATTTCTAACAATTCAGTATAGCTTGAGTACGCAGTTTAATTGTCAAAAATATTTCTATTCCAAGCTATTCTATTCTATTCCAAGTTCTAATCCAAACAATTCAGTTTAGTACAAATACAGATCTCGTTTAAACACACTTAAATGTCAAAACAGTTCTATATTAAACAATTCAGTTGAGTGTAAGTACAGTTTCAATATCAAAAACAGTTCCATTTGAAACAATTCAGTTCAGCATAAGCAAGCAGTTTAATTGTCAAAAACATTTCTATTTCAAGAAATTCACTTTAGTCAAACAGTTCTAATTCAGAAAATTCAGTTTAGCATAAGTATGCAGTTACTTCTATTTAAAATATAGATAGGGCCCTATCAGGTGCTACCACTCCGGGCCTGAGGGGACCCAGGAGCAATGGCAATGAAGGGGTACTTCGCATTCCCAAAAGCTCCTGCATTACTGGAACCTCACCATCAGACTGTTTTGTGTCATATCCAGGACACTCATTGGGGGGGGGTATTACTCCTCTGTAGAGGTGCAGTCGGTGTATTCTACAGCAACCATTTGACTGTATGCAAAGGAGTGAATAGTGTTCATAAGAATAATCAGTGCTAAATAGCAATACTTATGAATTTTTCAGTCTTCAAATATATCATATTTACCAACCCCTCCGCTCGGGCAGGATATGACACAAGGTCAATTTTTTTAAGCGGAGTTTAACAGGTTTGAATTCAGAGTTTTCCTTCTCCTAGACTAGTTGCCTCACCAAGGCTGAAGAACCTAGTCTGTCCTACTATTTACCCACAGCTGGAGGGAGAATAATTGGATTCATACCTTTCCCAAGGGTATTAGTGCTATGTGAAATGCAATCAGTCTCGTCCAGGATTTGAACTCGTATCGTCGTGTCCAACTCCTATGACGATAACCATTACACCACGGGCACTGTCTTCAAATAAATGATTAATATTGAATAGAATTGTTTGTGTTAGATAACAATAATTGAAACTAATTTAACGTGTATAAACAATAGTAATACTAATGTGCGAACAAATAAGTTTTAACTTATTTTATAATGAAATTACCTACAAACTATTCACTTACAAATCATTAATATATATCTAAACCTAAAAAGGAATAGTTACTAGAAACTGGGGGAAAAAAAACTCAAGTAGTAAATACTCTTAAAAGAATTGATATGCCGTAAAACTAACCAACCAACCAACCAATCAATCAATCTCCTTTATGTTATCACTTCATGTGACCATTTCGTCACTAAGAAATATGCGACAGATTGTACTGAGTTATATAGTACCAGCAGCAAGAAATGATCACTGATCTCACTCAAGAGGGATGGATTTTTCTAATTTTTTAGCTCAACTGTTTTGCTATTTACTTGTGGATTCATGCCTTTTTTTAAAGTTGGGAATCAAACGCAAACTGTTCCTCCCTAATTTTGAGCTCAGTATTCTGGTTTCATTCTCTGTGACTGTTACCGTTAGGCCACACACATATAAGAAGATTAATGAGTCGATGTTTGACGTTAATTAGCAGAATAATTTAGAAGCTATATGACATTGGGTGTGGTCCGCTTCGTTTATGAACGATGGACTTTTCGTTTAACCAACCCGGCAAACGAGTCAGCGTTACTCTGAACAAAATATATGCGCACTTTTTAACAACGTCATTGAGAGCATTGCTTTAGTTAATGCAGATTAATTATTTTGGCGGGTTGGATTTTTAAAGTCTTTTCGGGATGAGAAGGTTATACTTTTCTTTATACACACACACACACACACACACACAGACACATATACACACACATACACACAAATATCCCACACACGCACGCGCACACAAACACAAAAACGCGCGCATATAAATAGCGAACAAACGTGTAAATGTGCGAACAAATAAGTTTTAACTCATTTAAATAAAGTAAGTTTTAACTCATGTAAATAAAACACTAATCTGCAAATTAATAAATTTTATTTCTTTAAATTGAGTGAGAGGTTTGTTGAAAAATAGAAGTTACAAAGTATTTTTTGTAAGAAAAGATGATATTCGTCAGAGCGTAAATATTTGTAAAATATTTACGTTACAAAAAAGTAAAGTTTCATGCGCAAAATGTAGCAGATTTGTTCAGCCTTAATCTAGTTGTTATATTCTGTGTGCATAAAAGATCTTTGTATGAGTATGTCACTATGTAAGAGAGAAATTATATATATACATATGTACGCAGCTGCAACAGAAATTTTCATCAGTAGAGGGAAAGATTGAATGGCAGTACGACTATTTATGTAAACAAAACATGTTCGTTCAATTCAAGATAATAAAGCTATGTTGACATTAAATGCCTCCTTGAAGGAACTGAATGTTAAATTTTTCCCTCAGAAATAAAAACCGAAAGTTTGAGTAGGTTACAGAATAAATCGTAAAACCTACTGAGATGCATTTATTTTGTCACTATTTATAAGATTGAGATTGGATCGATGTTAGTTAAAAAAAGTAGATGATTTATCTATGATTCTTATTGGTTAAAAATTATTTTAAACATTCTTGGAGAGAAAATATTTCTTAAATTATTTTTGGTTTTTATTCTTAATATCTTTAATATAAGTCAAACAATTTTGTCAGCGAATCTCATTGAAATCTTAAAAGCAACGCCAATAAAAGGAGAAATACAGATAAAAACATAACAGCTCTTTGAGCCTATTTTTTGCAGAAAAATTAATATTTTTTTTAGAATGGAAATCAGTCGAGTTCCAATAAATATATTAACTCACTCTACTCCTAACATGTCGTATTTCTGATCGACCTATTTTATGTACATTATCATATGTCATTTTTAGATATATTATTATGCTATTCACTATTATTAAATATATGATTATGACATATTATTTTGTTATAAGCTGAAGCTTACACAATATAATGCTACCATAAATACAAATATCCGTTGGTTACAACCAACTTTATTGTAAAAATTGTAAAATAAAATCTGATATATGTATATAAAATTTTAGATCAAAAATGTTTTTCAAAAGAATTACGCGCTTAATTTTAAATGAATGCCAGGAATAGATTTATCACCATGCATAAAAATGAAGATATCGAAACCTGATTCTGAATCCGACATCTTTGCTTCGAGCAAATGTTTTTCAACCCACGCCAAATACGTTTTGTCTTTTTGCGTATTTAGACAGACGTACATAAAATCATCGTCTGTCATGAAAGCTTGTGTTTATTTATTTTGGTGAAACGTCATTTCCTTTTCATAAATAAAACCGTGTTAATAAACCTGAAAACTTACTTTTACCGTATCGCAGTCCAGCACGTTAGACATTACGCCACAGGGCCTCTCCAAAACCTGATAAAGTTAGAATTATAACTTTCAAGTCCTTTTTATTATTCATTAAATTAGTTTGTTTGGTTTTATGGCATATCAACCATTGCAGGTTACTTAATGCAAAATCCATTTTTATATATAAACAATTCTATTTCAAACAATTCAATTTAATATAAGTTCAGTTTAGTTCTATTTAACCCATAGATAGGACCCTAATAGGTGCTACCACTCTGGGCCAAAGTAGACTTAGAAGTGATGGCAATAAAGGGGTACTCTGCATTCTCCAAACTCCAGCATTACTGAAGCCTCACCATCAAATTGTTTCGTATCATATCCAGGACAAACGTTGGGGGAGTGATACCTCTCTGTAGAGATGGAGTCGGTGTATTCTGCAGCCCCAGCCGAATGGGCGACACTAAATTGGTTGTTTCGAAAATGGATCCCCACCATGGTTATGGCGTGTTCTAAATAAAATGGAAATATCATATTTGGATTTAGATTATTGCTTTACATAGATAGACAGATAAATAGGATTCATCATGGTGTAATGATCGACAAACTGGAGTCATAAATGATTTCAATTGGGTAAAATTAACATTGGGCGCTTCATACTTTCAGCACTGAATCCAATCTGACCAACGCTTTGCAAATAACTATGAGATTAAAAGTAAGTAAAGATTGTGACCATAGTCGAGGGTGACCCGAAGGCTTCCTTTTCAATAGCTACTACACCGAAGTGTAGGAGAGGGTGCTACTCTTTTCTCTTGATTGCTCCACTTTACCCTTAATCTGTACCTTATAATACTGAGTGTTAAGCAAGGAGGTTTCAAATACCATTTTTTATATATGGACCTGGGATTGAACACCAGTCTCCTGGGCCATTAGCGGACACTCTACTCACGAGACCAATATCTATATTTGTTTGGTTGCGTTTTATGGTATAGCAAACATTGTGGGTTATTTAATACAAAATCCTGTTTATACATATGATTTTTAAGAGATAAGTTTGTGAGTAACATTTTTCAAACGAGCCAGAGCTTATTTGTTTGCACCGATGGTTTCAAGTATTGCTATTGTTTGCACCCAGTTAAATGGTTTCAAGTATTGATATCTAATACTAATAATTCAATTTTGCGCACAGTTAAAAGGTTTCAGGCATAGCATAGGATTAAATGGTTTTAAATACTGTAAATGATTAAATAGTTCTATTTGACCAATAGATGGGGCCCTATCAAATACTACCACTCTGGTACAAAGTGGAATTTGGAGTACTGGCAATGAAGGGATACTCCATATTTCCCCAAGCTCAAGGACTAGAGCTCCGCCACCAGATGGCCTAGTGACATAATCAGGACACTCGTTGAGGTAGGGAGTTTTGCCACTCTACAAATATTCAATAGCGGTATTCTACATCGCAACCGACTAGCTAATATATATATTTATATATATATATATATAGAGAGAGAGAGACTCTGATAGATAAAAAGATGGGAACACACACACACACACACACACATATATATATAAATATACAGAGAGAGAGAGAGAGAGAGAGAGAAAGAGAGAGAGAAAGAGAGAGAGAGAGAGAGAAAGAGAGAGAGAGAGAGATGAACATACATATTTACATGTATAGACATAAACAGACTAAGATAGATTGTTGCTTTAGTGTTCTTTATCACGCTCGACGTTATGTTCAAGGTGTTTTAAGGAAGTAATTCTTGTCACACTTAAATGTATTTTCTGTATATCTCGCCCCTTCAGTCAATAAAGGTGCCAGATATGCAGAAAATACATTTGCTATAGCAGGGAATATAGTAAAAGACGACAATTACGAGGAAAAAGTATTTGAAAAACTTGAATAAGGGCACCTACTAACGTTTTGATAATGAGGATTCATTTATTGCATTAAGAATAGTTTCACTTTACAGTCTTATATATATATATATATATAGTCATCCACAGACAGACTGTTTCGTTGTATCACAACTATTCAGTGTGGATCGACCTGCAAGATGATTCAAGCTAGGATCGAAATCCGACTGACGTAAACTCATTCGGACATCTTACCCCAGAGCCAATGTCATCCTCAGCGTAAATGAAGGAATTTTTTACATATACGACTCTACATATACATTATCGGCTGGCTGAAGTACACAATTCTTGATCATATCATATATCATTATGAATATTATGCCAGTATATTTTTTGCAAGTGTTATAATTGAGATTCTGGCAATTTAAGGGACATTCGAGAGTTAACCTAAAAGCTGCTAGCCAAGAAGAACGAATACAGTTATTGAAAGAATATTTCAGGAATCTACTTGGAAAATCTCCTAAAGATACCGATAAACCCAACACCCAATTATTAATCACCCACTAGACATCAAACTAGGATAGTTTAATCAAGAAGAACTCGACGCAGTACTTACAAAAATTAAAAACAGGAAAGGTATCGGTCTTGATGCAGTACCCCCAGAAGTATGGAAGACAAGGAAATTCGATAACTTACCGATCCAATACTGCAACGCCGTATATAACCAGAACACGATAGAGAGATAGACAAAAGCCTGCATCCCCCCTTTCTCCAAGAAAGGTGACCTCGGAATTACCGAGAATTACCGAAGCATAATCCTTTCCATAGCAACTAAGATATATAATGCTATTATTCTATTTAACTGCATTGAACAAGAAATTGAGAAAACTCTTAGAAAGAATCAAAATGGTTTTCTGAGAAACCGATCCACAACATCATTGATTCAGACAATCCATCGAATCATAGAATGAATTCTTGCAAAAATCTTTGAGGCGACGCTCTTATTCGTAGATTTTTCCAAGGCATTTGACTCCATACACAGAGGGAAGATGGAGTAAATATCACTAGCGTATGGTGTCCCCAAAGAAACTGTCACAGCCATAATGATGCTCTATAAAACATGAAAGTTAAAGTTCGCTCACCGGATGGAGACTCAGACTTCTTTGACATTGTTGCTGGTGGTCTGTAAGGGTATTCATTAGCCCCATATCAGTTCATATTCTGCCAAGACTTCGTACTTCGAACGTCGATAGATCTAATGAAAGAATATGGCTTTAAATTAAAAAAAGGCAGACGATACTTCGCAAAAACTATTTCGGACGTAGACTTCGCAGGTGATATAGAGCTTCGAGCAAATACACCTACCCAAGCCAAATCTCTGCTGCAAGTCTGGGTCAGGCAGCAGGTGGCATTGGTCTTCATGTGAATGTAGATAAAACGGAGTACATATGTTTTAATAAAAAAGGAGACATCTCCACTGTAAATCGTGGTTCTCTAAAATTAGTGGACAAATTTACGTACCTCGGTAGCAGCGTCTCATCTACTGAATATGACATCAATTTGCGACTAGCGAAGGCATAGACTGCTATCGATAGGTTATCGATCATATAGAAGTCTGACATATCCCATAAAATAAAATGCAATTTCTTCTAAGCCCCGATTGTGTCTATGCTACAGTATGGATGCACCACATGGACGCTGAGTTAGCATATAGAGAAAAAGCTAAACCGGAACTGTACAGGAATGTTACCAGCAATATTGAGCAAATTCTCGAAGCAATATTTCTCAAAACAGCTGCTGTATGGCCACCTACATTCCATCTCTAAAACCATCCAAATAAGACGGACAAGACTTATGGGACACTGCTGGAGAAGTAAGGACGAACTTATCATATTTACCCAACCCCTCCGCTCGGGCAGGACATGACACAAGGTCAATTTTTTAAGCGAAGTTTAACAGGTTTGAATTCAGAGTTTTCCTTCTCCTAGACTAGTTGCCTCACCAAGGCTGAAGAACCTAGTCTGCCCTACTATTTACCCATAGATGGAGGGAGAATAATTGGAATCATACCTTTCCCAAGGGTATTAGTGCTATGTGAAATGCAATCAGTCTCGTCCAGGATTTGAACTCGTTTCGCCGTGTCCATTTTCTGCGACGATAACAATTACACCACGGGCACCTCCAAAGGGCGAACTTATAAGCGACATCATCTAATGGACCCCTTCACACGGATGTGAAAGTGTTGACCGACCAAGAAGAACTTATCTACAACGGCTCTATACGGACACAGGATGTAGTCTAAAAGACCTGCCGAAAGCGATGGATGATAGAGACGAATGGCGAAATCCATGCAAGTGGCACGACATGATGATAATGATAATGATCTTAAACTGGGCCTCAAAACAGCTGATGCTTCTTGCAAAATTTGGTTAGAGGAAGGAAATGAAAGAATAACTGATCATACTACTACAATGTAGCTTAAGCGTTTTTGGACGGGTGAGATGTCTCTTGAAATAAAGTCACTATACTTACAAATTTCACTGAGCGTTAATGCCTTTCTCTTCTCTTCATCTTCTATGGGTAAATAGAATGGCAGACTCAGCTCTTTAGGAGGTTTTTATTTATACGATTCTTTTCTTTTCTTTTTTGTTTTAGAAAGTCCCAAGACTTTATTATTGTGATGAAAGCAGATTTAACAATTTGTACGGTGGCGGGTGGAAGTGCAGTCAGACCTAATGCCGCCAGATTTCTTCAGATCAGCAGTCTTTGTATACAATGTGAGTATATGAGGACAATAACACGTTTGTGATGGCTAGTTCATTTTACGTTATAATGGTTTAAAACCATATGCCTCAACTTTAGTAATTTAAGTTTGTCGGTGAGATGAGCCCACTTTTGATCCCACTCTTCAATTTCTTCTCTTTCGTTTTGTTCACTGAGCTTTTGTGGTTCAAATTTCAGAATCAAACCACGCGGTTAACAAGTTTCTTGTTTTTGGGATGAAAGTGTGGGTGGGGTGGGGGAGCATTACTAATATGTCCATATGATGGTTTGACGTCATCATTCTAAAACTGGAACTTTTTCAGTGCCCCAAACACACCGGGCTGAAATAATTAAGGGAACTAGCAGACGCTGTTCTACATTGGGTCTGGTATCGTAATATTTTTGGGAGGAAGCTTACTATCAATTACTCCAATACGAAGCTAGAGAAACGAAAAGTTCTTTAAACGAGAATTAGCATCCATCAACTTAAAACGTCAGATACTGATGGAAACAAATAAAAAGTTTAGAAAAATAAAAATGAAAAACAAATAAAAAAACAAAAAACAAAAACAAAGCACTCCCCCCACAAAAAAAAAACGACCGAATTTTTTAAACATATTTATGGTTTTAGATTCTGATAATTAATTCCCCCTGTCGAAAGAGCTTTGAAAACATTGGCTATCTTCCCTGCATTATCAGTGTTGGATAGAAATACTTGAACCTATTCAACAGTGTACAAATTATTTGTATTAGATAAAGTATATTTTACATCATTTAACTGAGTGCAAAAAAAAAAAAAATTCCCAAAAAGTTCACAAAAAATGTAATTATAAATGTCCAATGGACGCCGTTCCCTTGCCACTCGGCATAAAATAACTCTAGACGCTAAAGTCAATCAGTCAATCAATCGATCAAATCGGATAATTAACGTACCAAGATTTCGGACATTTTTTTTCTGGTGTATTTCCAAAATGACTTTTATTTTTTTAGGAATGTTTCATTTTTCGGAAATTTTTCATTGAAAAAAAAAACTTTAAAAGTGGAACTGAATGATGTACCTATGAAATGGGGGTCTAGTTTACTTTATACTTGTAATGCATAATTGGACAAAGTTTGTGTCCAAATATTTGACTCCTGGTGTTCAATTTACAATTTAGATTTAATGTAAACTTGATCCTGACTTTATATCCCTTTACAATTTCGCCAGAAAATAGATTTTACTTATGATCTGCTGTATTTGAAAATTACTTTAATTTCTTTCGGGATATTTTAAAACGTTTCCATAGATTTTGAAACTGAAATGGCCGTAAGTTTGTGGAAGGAACTCCCAAGAAAATTGACTATCAAATAAATTTGTACACATTACGATTTTGTAAGAAATGAATTTTATATATATATATATATATATATATAATGTAACTGGAAGAAAATTAAAACCTGGTTAAAATGTCATTGTTAATTTATTTCAGCGAAGAATATTATTTTCGTCTCTTCAGATGATTTGAGAGTGAAAAACAGCAAATATGGATTCTAGTATATCCCTACTGTTTGAATCATCATGTATTGGAGTTTTTAAAAATATAACGCTTGACAAAGGATGATTCAAACTTGGTTCTCAAATTCGAGAATATATACTTTTCTGTAGCGTTACGATAACTGGCCTCTCTCATTCTATCAGTTATTGATAAGTATAAATAGTACCATCCAGAACTGTTGACGAATATTTTGGTTAAATCTTTTATTTGGCCTGAAGTGTAGATTATTAGAAAAAATAATTAAACAGTTGTTATGTCTAGCTTAAATCAACTAAGTTTGATTGTTGAGTCGTCACCTCTGAAATCAGTTGAGAGCTTAGCTCCCAACGAAGGATTTTAAAGTTAATTTTACTACAAATTTTACAAGTTAGAGTTAGATTTTAACTTTCTAGTTGTTTAAGCCAAGTTAACCAAGACACACCGATCAGTAAAGTTTGTCTGGTTTGGTTTGGTTTGGTTTGGTTTGATTTTCTCGCATATCAACCATTGTTATTGTTATACCAAATACTGTTTTTACATATACATTAAATATATGATTTGTAAATAAATTTTGTAACACAGAGTTAAATGATCAAACAGTTCTATTTTTAATGATTTAATTTAGCATAAGTCAATAAAGTTAATTAATTCCAAGTATTGCTATTTATCATTAGCAATTTAATTAAACACCAGTCATTTGTTTTCACTCAGATGATTAAACATCTATTTCTACAAATTCAATTTCGCATAAGTCAGTTTTTGCATATAGTTTCAATGTCAAACAGTTCTATTTGACACATAAATAGAACCCTATAAGGTTCTACCAGTCAGGGCTAGTGTGGACCTGGGAGCGATAGCAATTAAGGGGTACTCCACATTCCCCAAAGCTTCAGTATTACTGGAATCTCACCATCAAATTGTTTAGTGTCATATCCAGGATACTCATTGTTTTTTTGTTTGGTGGGTGGAGGTCTTACCTCTCTTCAGAGATGCAGTCGGTGTATTCTACAGTCGACTGGGCTAAGTAAAATTTATGTATTTTCCATCGGTGTTCCGAAGGGTTAAGTCCTAATTCTCAGTAACCGGTAAGGTAGAAAGACGTCCGAAGTTATGAAATAAGAAATAAAGGGATGTCTTCAGATAAATAGATGTCTTCATGTTTATTCTTCCCAGCAAGGAGAATCGACTCCTGAAGAATATGCTGCGGTGAAGAAGATAAGAACATAAAGATAAAAAATTGTTCTTCAATAAAGTAACCCACGAAAGTTGATGTGCCATTAAACAAAAAAAAAAAAAGAAGGAAAAAAAAACGATGTAGAAATAGCCTAATAAACATGTATATATCTTTATGCTGAATTATATAATTTTATTTTGTGCTGGATTTTTTTAAGGACCGTTAATCGAGGTATGAAATCGTATACAATAAAATAACCGAATTGTTTCTGCTAATTTGATTCAGCAGAATTATAGCGAAAAATACGGTTTTGTTTTCATTAGAGGCTTTGGATCTTCGTTACAGAAAGAAAGACATAAAGCCAGATGCCCTGGAACTGAGTCATCATTTTTTCCAAGCTACCCAGTCCAGATTTGAAAAACTTCCTTCGCCGATTCTTTGACATTTTATACTAAGTCACAACAATTGAGGAAAAAAAAAAGAATTCATTCCTTGAAACCTGTTGCACATATGTACAAACAACAATTAAAGCTGCCATTTATTCTGATTTTTTATCAATGACAAAAGATTTACACCATTTTGGGATTTTTTCCTACTCGTATAAGAATATTTGGAAGCAATCGTTTTACGCTACCGTTTATACGCTACCGGTGAGCCCAGTCAGCAGGGGCTGTAGAATACACTGACTGCGTCTCTGCAGAGAGTTAAGACCCCTTGACGAGTGTCCTGGATATGTACATTAAACAATCTGATGTCGAGGCACCAGCCTTGGAGATTTGGGGAAATTGGAGTATTCCTTCATCGCCATTGTTCCCAGGTCAACTCTGTTCCGGAGTGGTAGCACCTGATAGGGTCTCATCTATGGGTCAAATAAAACAAACTGAGCCCAAACAAATGTTTGATGTTACATTGTGGCTGTTATATAGCAATACTTGAAACCATTTAACTGTATGCAAAAAAGATCTCAGGCTTGTTTAAAAATGTTATCCACAAAATGTGTTTACAAATCATATATGTATTTAATATGTATGTATAAAGAGGATTTGGAATTAAGTAACCCACAATGGTTGATATGCCATAAAACCAAACCAAACTAAACCAAATCAAATCATATATATTTAATATATATGTAAAATGGTGATGACCATTTGGTTGATTTTTATATCCACTCATCATCATCATGTCGTGCCACCAGCATAGATATCCCTGACCCTCTCTCGCCACTTCTCCCTATCGTTCATCGCCTCTGGCAGGTCTTCAGGGCTACATCCCGTATCCTCACAGAGCTGCTGTATCTATGTTCGAGCTGGCCGTCTTGCTTTTTATGTGGGGGTCCATAGGAGTGCATCACTAATGAGCTCGTCCCTGTTTCTCCAGCTGTGTCCTGCATGTCTGGTTCGTCTAGCTTGGATAGTTTTCGTGATGGGAGGTAGGTGGCCGTATAGTTGGTGCCTTGTGGGGTGTCGCCTCCAGGACTTGTTCAATATTGCTCGCAGCATTCTTGTGTAATTGCCGTCCTCTAATGACTCTAAACTGATTCATTTGAGATGTTGTACATAAATCTAAATATTGTTTGTAATCGTATTTTCTATATTTCAGCATAAATAGAATTCTACGTTATAAGATTTTATGATATTCGACTTAAACGTGACTTTGACTGAAGTTTGATGACTCCCAAACCGTTAATTTAGGAACTATTGTTGATTTATTGATTTGCATGTAAAATTATAATGCACTTGTATCATGGTAAGGAAAAGATACACAGTGAAAATAAACTTAATTGTATAACAGTCCGAATAGTATTATAAGTCTTGCGCTGTTGGTGTTACATCCGAAGTTGGTCTTACTACTGACCGACGTCCTTTCAGAGCTATCTCTCTGCTACTCTTTCTGCTTCCTTCTGTCTGCCGTGCTTGAGAAACACGGCGTCTTTATACTTCTGCGATACCGGAAGTCACGTGGTACGAGCCACTATACAACTACACTGAAGGTATTTATTTGACTCCTCACGATGCTAGAATGTGACACAGGGTCGGATTAATGTTAAGGTACCCAATAGGAAACATCCTTCTTGCTGGGCGGGTGAAGAAATTGCTTCGTTCTGTTCACATTCCTATTCAGGCGCCTGACAATAAACCCACCGGTTAGATATTTTTAGGTGAAAGGGCAGGTGCTGCCAAGGAGAAATGGCTGCTTGGGGGAAGTGTTGTATTGCGGTAAGGGCTGCTGGTAGTAAGTACTGCCTGAGACTAATCTTATTATTTTACTCACCCACCCGATACGAGTGCCGGGTAATACAAGACAATAATGTAGTTTTCAAATCTTTTTCTGTGAGAAAAGACTGTTTAGGAATAATTATCTCAAAAAACTACAAAGTGAATATCGCAACTGCTAGAAGTTAGGAAAATTTTAAAAATAAATTATTTGAAGAAACGAAACAAAACAAAACAAGGAAACAAATCAACAACCCTCCCCTGAAAACAATTTGAATTATTTCGCGGTGCAGAAAGATGAAGCGTAAAAGTTTACGCTTTGAACTTTTAGTTTTCAATTGGAGATTTGTGTTGACAGTCTTCAAATATTTGCAGGGTTGCATTGAGAGCTTTAAAAATGTTAATGTACATTTCCCGAGGCTCGTTCATGGGATAACATCTGATGATGCCAATAATCAATATATATATATATATATATATATATATATATATATATATATATATATATAGACTTAAAATTAACAAAACTTGTTCTACTTATTTCTTCTTATAGAAGAATAATTACTTCCTTAATGATTGGACACGCGTTAAGCATGATGTGATCGCCGTAGGAAAGGAATCAGCAATCCGAGTTCAAATCCCGTCTGAGGCTGTTTGCGTTTCAGTTCGTGCTAATACCCTAAGGGAGGGCATGAATCCGTCTGTTCTTCCTCCATCTATAGGTGCATAGTTGGGGGGACTGGGTTCTTTAGGCATGGTTAGGTAACCTGTATAAAAAAATAAAACTCTATATTCAAACCAGCTTTACTCTTCTTAAAAACTGATTTTATGTCACATCCTGTGCCTGGAGGAGGGGATGGGTAAATCCATACTACCTTAGTTGATCCATTCATTTTGTTGCCAACCTTAGGATTGACATTTCTGAAACTAAGGAAGATTTTTAACACTTAATATTTATTGCATATTGTATTGGTTTTAGGGTATCGAAGACTTTTATTTTTTTAAAAATTTTACTATTATTTCAACACACACACACACACACACACACACACACGCGTGTGTGTATGTATATATATCGAGACAGCACTTTCTCTTCAAGATGTATATGACTCATCATTGTGTTTATGATTTCATTATTTTTTCCCTCGAAAGTAGCTCCAGTCGGAAACATACTTGGGAAACATACGGCGCCTTCCTAAATTCCTTCCTTCCAAAAGTCATATGACTCGTACAGAAACTTGAACAAACCGAAAACAGAATAGGCAGACACCAGTGGTTGTGTCCATACCACTGTATGGATGCACCACATGGACACTGACTATGCGTATAGAGAAAAAAAACTTGACGGCAATTGCACAAGGATACTACGAGCTATATCAAACAAATCCTGGAAACAACATCCCATAAAATAGCAGCTGTAAGGCCACCTACCACCCATTTCGGTGACCATCCAAATTAGACGAACAAGACGTGCGCGACACTGCTGGAGAAGTAAGGACCAATTCATAAGCCATGTTCTCCGATGGGCCTCTTCTCATAGACGAGTAAGCGTTGAACAATCAGCTAGAACTTATCTACGACAGCTCTGTACGGGATGTAGTCTAGAAGACCTCCCGTAAGCGATTGACGATAGAGACGAATGGTGAGAGAGAGAGAGAGAGAGAGAGAGAGAGAGAGAGAGAGAGTTAGAGAAATTCATGCTAACGGCACATGATCATGATGATCATGATATATATATATATATATATATATATATATATATAAGCAACATACTTTCTCTTGAAAATGTTTTTTTAAAGATAACACGGAAAAAGTTATTTTTAACTGTTTTCATTGATTTTTCTGGTCTTAAATCAGTCATGGACAAACTACGTCCTGCAGACCGAATACAGTGCACAAAGCTTTCTGAAGTTCTTACCTGCGAATTCTATTCTTTGTACAAAAAAAAAAAAAAAATTATCAAAGAGAAAAAATGGTTGGGGAAGAATCAATACAAAATTATCTCGAATTTTTTTAGTAGAGCGACCTGCTTGATGATGTGTTATGTCTCATGCGCGCCACTTCTCCGAAAAGGTTGCCTATGCCTGTTTTAAATTATTCTTTACGCTTGAATCAATATATAAAAAAGTGTCTGAGATCTCCTCCTCGTTGGTTTTCCCTCTTCATTCGACGTTTTGAAAATGTTATATTTTTACTTTAAAATCTAGGATGACTAGGGTCTTGAGCATCAAGGAATTTTGAAAGTTTGTGGCTTTTTTTTTTACATCAGTTATCGTTTGACGCAGCCGAAACACTGACGATCTAAATTTCTAACGTAACGGAAAAAAAAAAATGAAAAAATAATAACCACCTCAAAATAACAACTCACTAATATTTGTAAGGCTTCCAATCGCTTATTCTATATAAGGGCTTATTAAAGTAGGATGGGACACAAAGTAATTTTTAAGCGAAGTTAAACTGGTTCACGTCGAGCAGCGATCGTGTCCGTACTTCTGTATGGATGTACCACTTTGATGCTAAGTGTATAGAGAAAAAACTTGACGGCAATTGCATAAGGATGCTACGAGCAATATTTAAAAAATCCTGGAAGCAAGTTCCTACAAAACAGCAGCGTCACTGCCACCTACAATCCATCTCGAAAAACATCCAAATAAGACGGACCAGACATACGGGACACTGCTGGAAAAGTAAGGACTAACTCATAAGCGACGTTCTCCTATGGACGCCTTCACAAGGACGAGCAAGTGTAAAACGACTAGCAAGAATTTATCTACAGCAGCTCTGTATGGACAGAGGAAGTAGCCTGAAAGACCTGCCGGAAGTGATGGACGATAGAGACGAATGGCGAGAGAGAGAGAGAGAGAGAGAGAGAGAGAGAGAGAGTTAGGGAAATCCGTGCGAGTAGTACGACATGATGATGATAAATGCTGGTTCGAATTTGGCAATTTCCTTATTCAAGACTGGTTGCCAAAACAAAAGTAAAGAACCGTCTGCTCTGCTATTTACCTATAAGTGGGGGAAGGGCCGAAGGATTCATGCCTTTCCAGAAATGGCATTTACACGAAGTGAAATGTAAACAGTCTTGTCCAGAATTTGAACTTGAAAAGCCGATTCTATTTAGTACCATGATAAACGTTTCGATAATCACGTCTTTTTAAGTTGATATATATGATATATAGAATCTTTTGCTATGTGTCTGCGTTCTCCTTCACGTTGCGTTTTAAAGCAGAAAAGTCGACAGCTGATGGTCAACAACTTTGTGGCTTTATTTTAACTTAGTATATTTAAAACGCTCAAAAAGTAGTCCGGTCAGATATAGTTTAATTTCCTTCCAAAGAATTCTGCAACTGTGTATATATATATATATATATATATATATATATATATATACAATTGGAAGAAAAACTCAACAGACCGTCATTTGGCAATTATAAATTTATTTCAGCTGGTCACTCCACATGAGCAACCAGCCTCTTTAGATGGCCATAACATAATGGCGAGAAAAAATTATAAAAATATTCTTTCAATGGATTCTGACTTATCAAAAAATTATATGAGTTTGCTTTGTATAAAATATATAAATTTTTAACAATAATCATACATTAAGCACTGCTGGAGATTTATAAGTATTCTCTTATATATTCTCAAATTGAATAATTCCCAAAACATCTTCTTTGGATAGTATATATATATATATATATATATGTGTGTATGTGTGTGTGTGTGTGTGTGTGTGTGTGTGTGTGTTAGCGAGTATGTAAATTCAAGAAAGATATGGTAACATCTTTTACACATACTGAAGCATTTAATATATACATAAAATACATACAAGTAGTATTGAAAAGAATACACAAACAGCTAGGAATATGCCCATATTGTTCTTTAAAAAGGAGCACAAAAATGAAAAAAAAGCTTTCTTGAAGATGAAAGAAAGTAAATTGTATCTTTGTTGTTCATTGGCAACTGTAGGCGACAACGTCTCTTCTGTTGAAAAAACCAAGCAAAAAGAGATCAAGGATAGGTTTCTGGGCTGTCGTGGGTACTTAATTTTTTGTATTTCTAAACATTTTGAGAAGATTTCTGCAGAGCCCTCAGCTTCCTGGTCATTTTGCTAAGCCGGTAGGAATTAAAGACAGGAACTGATTTTAGGCGTCTTCCAGTTTAAATATCAAGGGACTAGAATGTTATCTGCGAGTATTTCGACTGCTAGTTATGTGTGTGTGTGTGTGTGTGTGTGTGTTATACTACTGTGCATGTGTGTGTGTAAATATAAGTTTATATTGGAGTGTGTTTGTGTTTGTGTGTCAACTCAGTACACTACTCTAAAAAGGGACACACACAGTAAAGAAGAAGGGAAAACATACTTTTATTTATTAACACGTACGTGTTCGGGAAGAAAAACACTCCAAATTTAAAAATCCCTTGGACCTAAGACTAGTGTACACACACTCACGGGGGATGATCCCAAGATGAACAGTTTCGCACGTACATAAACGAGATAGAAAAAAAAAAAGATTTTATAATCATTTCTTTTTGTTTGAAAGGCTTCGGGAAAACTGAGTAACAAAATATTCCCAAACATTATAAACACAATAGACCAGGTAGATAAAATACAGCGGCTGCAATGGTGAGAAAACTTTCAGGTATTGAGTGATTAAAAAAAAGAGGAAGGAAAAAGAAATACATATATGATAATAAAGAAGCCATAATAGCGACACCTGGGCTTTGAAAATAAAATAAGATAGAATAGAATAAGGGCAAGTGTAACCCTACCCTTTGAGAATGGAGTGTGCCACCGAATATTAACCTTGAGTGTCAGCGTTCGGTTGTTTTACTCATTAAAATGGTCGGCCTTTACCATCAGGATATTTGCTTAAACAAACGTAATGAAGACGAGATATGCATGTGAACATGGGTCGGTTGGAACTGCACCTGCTTTTTCTATCTATCTATCTATCTATCTATCAAATCCTTTTATTGTCTCTCTCTCTCTCTCTATATATATATATATATATATGTATCATCATCAGCATCATCATGTCACTTTGCTTGAACGAATTTCCCTGACTCTCTCTCTGTCTTTGTCCCTCTGTCTTAATCTCTCCATTCGTCCCTATTATCCTTCGCTTCCGGGCTACATTCTGTGTCCATACAGAGCTTCCGTCGTTAAGGTCTTGTTGGTCGGCCAACGCTGGTGCATCCATGTAAAGGGGTCCATTGGAGAACGCTGCTGATGTGTTTGTCCTTGCTTCTTCAGCAGTTTCCCGCGTGTCTTCTTCGTATTTGGTTGATTTTAGAGATGAGTAGTTAGAGGCTGTACAGCTGTTGTTTCGTGGGGTGTTGCTTCCAGAATTTGTTTAATATAGCTCGTAGCATCCTTGTGCAGTTCCTGTCTAGAGAGAGAAAAAACAAAAATAAAACACCAATATATATATATATATATATATATATATATATATATATATATATATATATATACTGCTTATTAATCTTTTTATCTATGCTCTTTCTTTCTTATTCTTTTTATTTTGTTTATTTGTTTCTTATTTTTATTAGCCCATTTGGCTTGGGCGGGGTAGAATACACCAACTGCATCTCTGCAGAGAGGTGAAACCTCTCTTTCTACGAGTGTGATGGGTATGGCACTGAATCATCTGATGGCTAGGGTCCAGTCCTGGACCTTTGAGGAATGTGGAGTATCTTTTCATTGCCGTTACTCCGAGGTTTACTCTGACCCGGATTGGTAGTAACTGTCAGAGTCCCATCCATGGGTGAAAAAAGAAATAATTAATCTTTATCTAAATTTGAAACCATTTAACTGAGTGCAAATAAATGACTGGTGTTAAATTGAATTATTCGTATTACATAGAAATACTTGGAACCATTTAACTTTTTTTACACAGACTTCATCTCTGCAAAGGGGTAAGAACTCCCCGCCAACGAGTGCCCTGAATATGACGCTAAGCAATTTCATGGTGAGGTTTCACTAATGATGGAACTTTGAGGAATGCGAAGTACCCCTTTATTGCCATCGCTCCCAGGTCCATTCTGTCTCGGAGTGCTAGCGCTTGATAGGGTCCTATCTATAGATCAAATTGAACTAAACTGTGTACTTATGCTAAATTGAATTACTTAAAATAGAACTGTTTTGAAATTTTAATTACTTATTTATACTATACTGAATTGTTTGAAATGGAACTGTTTTTAACATTGAAACTGTACTTGCGCTAAACTGAATTGTTTAAAATAGAACTGTTTTGACATTTAACTGTGTGTAAATAAAAACTATACTTATACTAAACTGAATTGTTTGAATTAGAACTGTTTTACTAAACTGAATAGCTAGAAATTGAAATGCTTTTGACAATTAAACTGAGTACGTTAACTAAATTGAATTGCTTGGAATAGAACTCCTTTTTTGTAAACTGATTTGCGTGGTCCTATGCAATTCACGGTACTTGATTATGACCTTAGTATTGTGACTATCACATGCGTTTCCAGCTAGTTGGTTTATGAGCTCCCTCTGTACCCACGTTGAGTCTGAAAGATCCACAGATGGGGTATGACGCAAACTTCTGACGGTTGGTGTGGTTTATTGGAAACGTTTTTGTTAACAATTAACTACTATTTATTGAAACACAATGGTGTATATATATACAACACACTAACACACACACATGCACACACATATATATTTATATATATGGAAGTTGTGTCCCTTTATTGTATTTGAGAAGCGAAAAATTGAGGGTCTGGCTAGTGCAATCTTTCTATGTTACTCAGTTTTTTGGAGAGTGAGGGTTTTACTGGAGAGGCTTTATTTTTTTAAAGTGATTTCTTTTATTCTCCTGACTTCGGTATGGGCATCAGATATCTTTTGTCATCTAGTCCTAAAAATATCTATATTTAATAGAGAATTCCCTTGGGAACAAACATTTCCGATCGGCTAACCAATCACATATTTCGTATTCTTCTACGACTTTTTGACAAGTCAGCCAATCAAATCTACGTCTGTAGGAAGAGTATTCCTTCTACGTATCAGATTTTCATTGGTCATCCAATCAAACAACAATATAGGTGCTTTCTAGTTACTTAAATGTCCCAGCCCGCGTATAGGGGAGTATCTCTTTTCACATTAACCAAAACAAAAATCAAAGCTCTGATTAATATATTCAAAGATTTGACCTTTTAACCCCAACATGTGGGCAAGAGATGTCATTATTTAGAATGAATCAATTCACTGACAAAACCCCAAGCCTGATTACTTTTTGTTTTGACGATTTGAAAGTTCGGTTAGTACTAGTCCCTCACTGACCTTTTAAATTGACTTTTGAATTTATTTTAAAGTCAATAAGTCAGTTTTATATTTCTACAAAAGGAAAATTACAATTTTCTTGATAAAAAATTGCATCATGCTCTCCATAAAATTTTACCTCCAGTAATTTGTTTATTGTACAATAGGAAATTTCTTCCTGGACAAACTAATTAATGAATATGAAAAACGTCGATTAAGAATTGAAGAAAATAAGATAATTGCCTAAAATCAAGTCATTAAAAGTCGAAAGACAGTTACCCTTTTTTTTTTCCATACATATACATTTTCATGAACCTCGTAACTAAAGATGTTATGATACCCAATAGACCGAAGTTATTAAAGATGGCGAAACAGAATGGATCACCAATGTTTAATTCAGAGGAAAAACATTTAATCCCAACATCCCACTAAAAAAAAAAAACAAAAAAAAAAAAAACTGATCATACCAACCCCATACCGGAAGTCGACTAAGTGTGCATTCGCGTGAGATGATGTCATAACTATTAATGGCATCGATCATTTCTTGTAATTTTTTCAAAACGTTTCCGTTTTTGTCATGGTTGGTGGTTAAACATAGCAGAAGAATATGTTATCAAAGAAATACAAACGCTTCGTTAAAGTCGAGGCATTTCGGTCGTCGATTATCAAATAGAAGTAGAAATTATAATTTTTTACCTGAGTATGACATTTGTCTTATTTTATATAAAAACTTTACACAGGCTATTACAAGCCATAGTCAAATTGTTTAATACGGTCCAAATCAGCAAATCACGCATCAATATATATATATATATATATATATATTGTAACAGTGTTGTTTGTCACTAATTTACGTTGTGGGTTGTTTGTAAAACTTCATGAAACTTAAGGTCGGAGATAAACTTCTATAGCATTAAATATATAAAATCTAATACATATATACATACACACACACACACACACACACACACACATATATATATATATATACGTGGTGCCGTCAATAAGTTTCCAGACTTTTTTTACAGGCATTTAAAAGTGTCGTAGACTCTTATGAGATGACTGACCAATTTTTATGATTTCAGGTTCAGCAGCAATTGGAATACACCCTACTAAAGCTTGATTGTCACAGCTGGTGAATTTCAAAAATGCAATCTGGACGTGAGGACACTTTAGAAGAACGATATGCAATAGAATTGTGGTATAAACTCGGAAAAGATGCTACAGAAACGTATGGAATGCTTCAGACTACTTTTCGACCATCTTGCATGAATCGAGCATGAGTTTTTGAGTGACATAAGAGATTCAAGGAAGGCAGGGAGTCTGTGAGGGATGATGAGAGGTGTAGGAGGAGAAAGGAAGTCAGAACACTGGAGTTGATTGGCCAAAGGGTTAGCGTTAGGGTTACTATGTTGAGCTTTGCATTATGCGAGTGGCAGCCGTAAATTACTTTGCTAGAGTGCTCAACCCTCGTGGGGGAGCGTATATGTATGTATGTACGTATGTATATATGTATGTATTTACTAACCCCTGTGTATTAGCAGTATGCGACACATGGTCAATTTTTAAGCAGAGGTTTGAATTCAGAGTTTTCTTTTTCCAAGACCGGTTGCCACACCCAGGTTAAAGGGCATAGTCTGTCCTACAATTTACTCATAGCTGAAGGGAGAATAACTAGATGCATACCTTTCCCAAGGATATTAGCGGTGTATGAACTGCAAACAGCTTCGTCTAGGGTTTGAACTGGGGCTACCGTGTCCATTTTCTTACGACATAACCATTACAGTGTGTGTGTGTGTGTGTTCATTATGATTGAGAAGATGGTAAAATATCAAACTCTTTGGCAATTTAAGAAACCCATGAAATTAAATAAATACTACATCTCAATATCAAATTAATTTGAAGGGAAATAGAATCGTTATTTATAAATTTAATGCAACGTTCAATGAAAAATACATAATGTTCAATGAAAAATACATATTGTAATATAATTTTGTTTTCAAAAGCTTTTCTTGTTATGTTGTATAGCCAAATAATACATATACATCTGCATGTAGAATCATACCAACGACACAATAAAGACGAGCGACATAATTCTTTAGTAAAAGATACCTCTCACTTTATTGAAAGGGTTGTGTGTGAGAGGGAGTTGGAGACGGAACAGAACTGCAACATATTGACCCCCACTCTATTGGCCATAACCGCGTTTCCTTCCCGTTCTCCTGGGCTGCCCACCGGGGGCCTGGGGGTCCAGCCTCTCTGGGACATGGTCCTCATTCCAGCATCTTCTCTCCAACTGCAACTGCTCAATCGGGGGCCTGAGGGCCCACTCTGCTGGGTGCTGGCTTTCTCTAACGCATTTTGTCTCCAACTCATCTGATCTCCAAACTGGCTGACTTCTTGCCTTCACCCGGGTTATATAAAAATTTGACGTCCACTCTTCTTCCTGCGAGCATCACAATTTCGCACTCATTCAACCCGTCCACGGTCAAAGTTATAATATCCTGATATTCCTCGACCGGATGCACCTGTTATTTACACAGGTGCATTTCCTATTTTGACAGCCCGGCCGTCAAACAACAGTTATTCTTTTATAAAGTAAAAATCAATGATAATTATTTACTGCATAGATCTATAAATTAATTCATGTTTTGTTTACTGTTTTTTTAATTTTCTACTGCCTAACGTGCAGGACTTCGACATCATAGTAAGCGAGTTCGAACTCCAATCACGCTATTATGCTTAATTTTGAACTTAAACTCTTGGGAAAGATATGAACTCCCTTATCTCCCCTCCCGCCCAGAGCTGGGTTAATAAGAACCACTGTTGTCTTTCTATAAGAATGGTCTTGACGTTAAATAGCAATGGAAGGTTGATTAGCCATTAAACAAAGAAACCAAACCAAACCAAACCCCACAAACAATTCTTGAATTTTTTATGCCCATTGCATTGGATTTATATATAGCCTGTCGGCAAAACTTAGAATAAGCTGGCCGTATCCGTTGCAGAGGTGTAAGGCCCTCTCAAAAGGGGGGGGGCTCCTGAGTATGACACTATACTGTTTCTGGGAGGAAGGCTCCAGTTCTGGAAATAATGGGTTTACGGAGTACGCTTTCATTATCATTACTCCCTGGTCCACTCTTTCCGGTATGGGAGTACCTTTTAGAGTCCCATCTATGAATCAAATAGATATATTTTAAAAACATTCTCATGAGACTGGAATACTCGAAGCCATACTAATGAATGAAAATTATTTGTAATTGAATGGAATACTTGATATCATATTAGTGCAAATTATTTGTATTCAAAATAGTTTCTTGAAGCTATTATTGTTTACTAAGGATTATTACGACTTGCTTGAAGCCATATAACTGTGTGAAAACAAATGATTATTAAAAGGAAATTATTACTTGAAACCATATAATTATTCGTATTAGATAGGAATACTTGAGACTATAAATCATATAACGGTTTAAAAAAAAGAAGGAAAGAAAGAAACTTTACAAAAAATGTAAATATGTATATACAATGAACACAATTTTTTATGAAGGCGTGTAGCGTAACGATTATCGTCCTAAGAAGTGTACACGGTGATCCACGGTCAGATCCTGGACAAATTCCTTTGTGTTTCCCTTTTGCGCTAATGCCTGGCTTTTTAATCTTGATACGGCAACCATTCTAGGAAAAAGAAAACTCTGGATTTAAACTAGCTATACTCCGCTTAAAAACTGACCTCCTGGGCGTGGTAAAGGGATTGGGTAAATAAATACCATGAACACTATTTCATAACCTCTAGCCACAAAATAACCCGCGACAGATTGACATACCTTTAAAATCAAATCATTCAATCAAGCGTTGGATTTATACATTATGTTTCTGTTTATTTTCAGTTACATATCGTTAATCATTTTCATCTTTAAAAACAAGGCGCGGCTGAAACGTCTGGGCGGAAATATCTGTTTGTAAATTCAATTGTCGCAAGGCACTATCAAATTGACTCTCTATGAATGTTCTCCAATTATTGCACAATGGCAGGTGACTTTGCAAAGAGAAATGATGATGTTTGTTTGTTTGGGTTTTATGCCATATCAACCTTTGTAGGTTATTTAGCGCCAAATCCATTTTTATACAAATAAGTAGTCCTATTTAGCATAAGTACACAGTTTAATTGTCAAAAACATTTCTCTTTCCAGTTATTCAGTTTAGTCAAACAGTTCTAATTCAAACAATTTAGTTTAGTATAAGTATAATTTTTGTTTACACACAGTTAAATGTCAAAAGAGTTCTATTTCAAACAATTCAATTTAGCGCAAGTACAGTTTCAATGTCAAAAACAGTTCCATTTCAAACAAGTCAGTTTAGCATAAGTACGCAGTTTAAAATTCAAAAACAGTTCTATTTAAGCAATTCAATTTAGCTTAAGGACGCAGTTTAGTTCTATTTGACCTATAGATCGGACACTATCAAGTGCTACCACTCCGAGCCAGAATCGACCGGGGAGCGATGGCAATGAAGGGGTACTCCGCATTCCTCAAAATTCCATCATTAGTGGAACCTCACCATCAAATATTTTAGTGTCATATCCAGGACACTCGTTGGTGGCGGGAGGATAACCCCTCTGCAGAGACACAGTTGGTATATTTTATAGCCCCAAAAATAATGATGTTACGAGTGATATTTTAATCACAGTGTAAAGTGAATTCCGCCCGCTATTCTTTTGACTCGTTGTTACTTAATCTGGTGGCCCTTGTTCGATTATGTTGTCTCTTTTGAAGATCTATCAAGATATCTCACACTAACAATAATCTGGCTATTGAGTGGCGATTTCCTTTCAAAAGAGAAACAATGCCTCTGTGTTCTTTATTAATCCTGACTGATCAGAGACTTGACTTGTTGAAGGTCGTCTTTAGGCGACCGTCCCCATATCAAAGAGATTGATACTTATAACATTAACCAGTGGATGTTCTTTGTGTGTAGGTGGAAGTTTTTGAATGGTCGACATTGTGAATTTGGGTCATCTCATCTGCAAGACATACCCACTTTTGTTATTTAAGCTTCTATAGTATTGAGAAAAAAAAATAAATGAATAAATAAATGTAAAACAGACAATGAAAAAGCTGAAATAATTTTTATCATTGCCACAAATTTTAATGAAACTTCTATAGCTTAGACACACATTAGAAGTGATTATTTTTCTTGATTAATGTCAAAATTCCTTTAGTTGTAGCGAAAAGTCATAATTTTCTATAAAGAAAATTCTCAGAAGTACTATAACATGAATATTTTTAGAATTTTCTCTTCCTTGATTTGACATCCGATTTTGTGGTTAGTTCTTAGCCAATGACCTTTCGCCACAACAAAAAGAGCTTTGATAACAATGAAAATAAAAGGACATCAAAACGAGGTTAACGAAAGCATGGACAGCTATCAATAGGCTATCGATTATATGGAAATCAGACCTAACCGATAAAATGAAACGCAGTTTCTTCCAGGCAGCGGTCACATCGATACTGCTATATGGCTGCACTACATGGACGCTAACAAAACGGCTCGAGAAGAAGCTAGACGGCAATTACACAAGAATGCTGCGTGCAATCTTGAACAAGTCCTGGAAGCAACACCCCACAAGACACCAACTGTACGGCCACCTGCCCCCCATCACGAAAACTATTCAAGTTAGACGAACCAGACATGCAGGACACTGCTGGAGAAGCAGGGACGAACTCATAAGAGATGTACTCTTATGGACCCCAACACATGGCCGTGCAAAAGCAGGACGACCAGCACGAACATACATTCAGCAGCTATGTGAGGATACGGGATGTTGTCCTGAAGACCTAACTAGGGCGATGAACGATAGGGAGGAGTGGCGAGAGAGGGTCAGGGATATCCGTGCTACCAGCGCGACATGAGGATGATGATGATGTATGTCTAAGCGATTGAAGTTTCATAAAAATTTTTGGCAATAATTTAACAATTGTTAAGTTTTATTTGTTCAATACAGTAAGTCCGAAGTGTTGTTAGCATTTTGTGATTTGACTGGGTCATAGTTTACAACGTCGGTAACAGCTATTGAATGCTGCTAGGGGAGGTAAGGTAGGAAGTGGAGATTCGAGTACAAAAGTATTTACTTATCCATAGTATTTCCTCTGAAGTAGCATGCTAGTGAAGAGATGCTTCGTGAAAGTGACCGGCGATGGGACTGAAGGTAAGAAAATACGGATTAGAGCCTTTCTCAAAAAGAAAAAATCATGGAATAAGGACACTAAAAGAGAGTTCACTTAGCTTTTTATTTAGCTGTAAATAAACAATTAACTAATAAGACACAAAACATTTTAAATTTATAGCTGGGCATTCTGGATTCATAAGATATTCCTTAAAGAAATTAGATTCAATTATTTAAATAAGATATTCCTTAAACACATTAGATTCAATTATTTAAATAATATCAAGTATTCCTATCAAATACAAATAATTTTCACTCACTTATATGGCATCAAGTATTCCTCTCTTATGTGAATGATTTTTAAATATATCTATTTGATTCATAAATGGGACCCTAAAATATTATCATTCCAGAAATGCGTTTATCTATTGTTGAATGGCAAAAAAACACTGTAAACTTCCTTTAAGAGTGCTAATTCCATAGATTTTGTTAGGGGTAGTTGTATAAAGTGAATAGACATAGTTTCATTTTAATTTTCTGATTTCTTTGCTGATATCAGTTAAATAAAGTACAATCGTAATCTACGTTGTTATGTGAAGATTTCTTTGCGGGTTTTATAAATATTTCAAAAACCTTTCACAGTTGACACATGGTTTTTTTTTTATTTGATAAAAAAAAAAAAATTAAATAAAAGGTGTTAAAATTTGCTTTAAAAAATTAAACAAAATCTCATCGTTTAAATTGGAGTCTAACGAAAATTACCTTGAATTTTATGATAATCTACGAAACAATTACATAGAAATATACAATTACCGTTTGATAAAAGTAAGTTTCAACCATTTATTTCGTCTTTTTTTTTACTGAATAGTTTAGTCCCAAAAGTTTCAATGCTGATATCAGCTCTGAGTCTACATCTTCGTAGTAGTTGGAGGAGGGAAAAGACTTTAAAGAAACTGACGAATTGTTTAATGGCATATCAACCTTCGTGGGTTATTTAATACCATGGTCATCCTTGTTGAGAAGCAGGGGCGATACTATTCGACCCATAGCTAGGGGTATAAGGAGACACATGCCTTTCCCAACTGTATTAGGTCGATTGTAGTTCGAACTTGTTTGCCACAGAACCGCACTTCAGTATTTAAACCATTACGTCCCGGGGAAATTCTGCTGAAGAATTGTAGGTGGTTGAAAATGAAAAATTTCGTTGTAATTTTTAAAAAATACAAAGTATCTCATACTATAGTATTTATCATTATATCTCCACCCTCTCTCTCTCTCTCTCTCTCTCTCTCTCTCTCTCACACACACACACACACACACACACATACGCATATCGAATTCCATCTGATAAGCTTGAATAAGTGAAATAGATTTATTATGGAAATGAAATACTATTTCTAAATTTCTTGTTTTTTAAACACACACACACACTCATATGTATATTAACCTGGTTAAATTATATATATATATATATATAATGCAATTAGAAAAAAATCAAACCTAGTTAAATTATATATATATATATATGTAACATTGACCTCCGACTCAGCTGTCAATCAAGGAACAGGTGCATCCGGTCGAAGATATCAGGGTATAACCTTGACTGTGGACGGATGCAGATGTGACGCTCACAGGAAGTAGGTGTATGTCAAACGATGATATAACCTGGTGCAACAGGAAGTTCAGTTAGATGGAGTCAGTTAGTTGGAGATAAGATGCTGTAGAGAGAACCAGCACCTAGCAGAGGGCTATGGGCCTTCAGGACCCCCGATTGAGCAGCCCAGTAGAACGAGAAAGAAGTGCTGCTAAAGACCAAGGAACTGAGGGTCAATATGTTGCAGTTTGTTCAGTCTCCAACTCACCTCTCACACATAACCCTTTCGCAGCCCTTTCGCAACCATTTCGAATAAAGTGTGAGAAGTATATTTTTCTAAAGAAGTGTGTTCGCTCGTCATTATTGTTGATTTTGTTTCCGCATGTATATGTGTATAGTTGTATATGTATTATACGGCTATGCAACATATATATGTATATTATTTTACTCATTGCAAATTTTTCCCACCAGCTTTAACTGAGGGTCTTTCTCTGGAATCTGAATAATATCAAGTTTCCTTAGGTCAGCAGAACCTTTCTTCGTATTTTATCCGATTTTAACAAATGCTATGGTCTGGTTGGTCTCGGTTCGTCCTCTGATTTTCGAATTCTTCTATTCCCTTTCCAAACCTTTGAGGAACGTTCCAAACACACCAACTACAATCGCTATTATCCTCACCCTTATGTTTCTATTTTTAGTTCTTTGATAAGGTTTGAGTAATTGTCTATATCTTCGTTTTTTTATATTTTCATTCAGTGGTCGGCCTCAACGGCGAAATCCGTTTGACGGCAAGTTCTTTTTTTCTTGTTAATTAACTCTGAGTCTAGTCTTCTGGTTGAGATTAGGTGATTCAGTAGTATCTTAAAATCCCAAAGAATTCTATGGGTATTATTCTGTAGGATTGATTCTGGTCTGGGAATATGCCATTTAGTGGTGTGGTCATCTTTTGCACGATTCCTAGTGGATCAACTTCCCCAATCAGTCGCAACCTAGTTTTGTAATACTTTTGTGCTAGTTTGTGGCATTCATTCATCATATAGTTAACCGTTTCATCTCTGTATTTATATTAGCCACCCTTGCTATTCTGTAAGTATTATCATTTCTATCCCTATGGCATTGTTTTGTGCAACTATTTGCATAGATTCATTTTATTTTTTGACGTTTCTCTTTCTTAGACATATCTAAGGCTTATCATATGTAATTTCACCAGTTTGTCGAAGAATCAGTTTATTGAAGTTTTCATATAGTTGTTTTTCTTTCTATTTTTATTTTCTAGGTTTTGTTGTTTTTCTGTTTGTTATTATATCACCAATACTGTTATTGGTTGCTTCAATAAGACCTTTTTTTGCTCAGTATTCTGGCCGATTTTATCAATGCTGTAGTTTGGATGGTTCCCACGCGTTCTCTTAATTGCAAGTTCTTCAGTCCCTGTACCAGTCTTTTGCTGACTATACCGAGCGCACCAATTACAATTGGTATTACCGTTACTTTCATGTTCCAGAGTTATTTCAGTTTTCTTGCTAGGTCTAAGTACTTCTCTGTCTTTTCGCTTTCTTACAATGTACCAAGTGGTCAGTCAGAACAACAAAGTCCTCCATTCTGCAGGTTCTCTTTTTTTGTAGGTCTGTTCGTCTGGCCGAGATTAAGTGAACTGTTTCTATCTCAAAATCCCAGAGAATTTTGTGTGTCTAATTTTCCAGGACAAATTCTGGATTATGCATATACCACTTTTTCGTATGGTCAAACTTAAATTTCTAGCACAATTCCCAATGGATCACCTTCCCTACCCAGTCGCGTCTAGTCTTATACTCTTTTTACTACATTCGCTTATCATGTGATTGAAGGGTTCGTCTCTCTCACCACACAAGCCGCATCTATTATTTTGTTGCGTCTTATCTATTTTTGCTTTCACATAGTTGATCCTTATGACGTTGTTTTGTGCTGCTGCCTATAAGAAATTCAGTTTCTCTTTTATGGTTTCCGTTTCTTAACCATGTCCATGTTTTTCTCGTGTGAGATTTCGCTTGCTTGTTGCTTGAAATACCCATACAATTATTTTTCTTTCCATTTTCGTTTTCTTGTTATATTTGTTCTGTTGATGCTTGTGTTGTCTGTACTGTTTCTGGTTGCTGTAATCAATCTTCCTCTGTGCTTTTTTATGTAATCTTCGACTAGTTGTATTGATGCATCCACGCTATTTTGAATGTTGTTAAGTTCTCTTCTTTCTTTTCTTGACACATTAGGTCTGTCTACGTCCTCTCTAGGATGTAAGGTCTTATTCATCGTCATGAGTTTTCTTGTTCTCTGGTCCATTTGACGAAGTTCTTCGTTCGTCCATTTCAAGAATGGTCCCGAGTATCTTACTAGGAGAATAGCTAAGGCGTTTATCCCTTTGATAAGATTTCAGATATATAGTTTGGTTTTCAGTAGTTTCCTCGTTGTTCAGAGATACACTTTTTAGAATTTTTTCTATCATTGCCACATGATTAACAGTTTCTGCTTCCAATATTCCCAAGTATTATTCATACACCTTTGAGAGTCTTTCCCATCAGAGTTAGCTGATGGTCTTCCACGGGAGGTTGAGTGACAGCAAGTCTGCTCAAGTCTCCAGGACTCTTCTCAGTATTCTGACCAATCTTAATAATGCTGTAGTTTGGATGGTTTACATTTGTCCTCTTATTTCCAATTCTTTCAGTCCCTTGCTGTCTGTACCGAGCGCACCGATTACAATTGGTATCACGGTTCCTTTAATGTTCCATAGTTATTTCACTTCACTAGCGAGGTCTAGGTACTTTCTCTTTTCGCTTTCTTTCAATTTACCCTGTGGTCAGCTGTGACAGGCAAGTCTACTATTCGGGAGGTTCTCTTTTTTGTAGACCATCTCTTGGTCTGGTCGTCTGGTCGAGATTAGTTGATCCGTTTACATCTCAAAATATTATTATTATTTTCATTATTATATGTATAGTATAGTAAAAGCTTATATGTACGTAAATTTTCACTCTCACACACACACTGCGTATGTATGTGCGTGTGTTTCTGTGAGTGTGTGTTTGAGCTGCTCCTGAAACCGTTCAGGAATTTGAACAGATTCCTCAGTTACTTCATATGTCAAATGAAACAGCGTTTCGGAAGTCTCGCCCGACATTTCCCACATTTTTTGGAATCACTCTAAAAGAAATTTTCAGAAAGCAACAATTCTGCGTATATTTTTTTTTTCAGTAAAAACACGAAATAGGATGAAATAACTCTCTTACGGCTGAATTAGCTTGAAGTATATATTTTATTGTTTATATAATATGATATAGTATAAAATTTTCTATTTATAGTCCAACGAAACAGAATATCCGTGGAAAAAGAAATCTCAATTTTAATAATCATGACTAAAGCTCAGCGGGCTTCTACCTATTATGAAACTCCCTTTAACATACATTTTCCTATACTGCAATATCTATGAAAATAAATGAACTTCCTGTTTATGTGTCCGTATCACTTTCCCGCCGAAACAACAAGACTCATCAAAGTTTACAAGAAACAAGCTTTTCGAGGTTGATATCAAAGGTCATTTGAGGCTATCAGAAGTTGAACCCCAAAATCTCTAGTTTTAAACATTAGCAACAAACAATTTTCTCATAAGACTGTTCACCATTCTTCATACGACTGTCATAGTGATTTATGGCTTTTTTGATTTCTTTTCTAAATGGCATACAAACCTTTGTCAATTATTTAATACCAAAGTCATCCTTGTTGAAGAACACTAGTAGGTACTATGTAAAAAGTGTGTTTATACCTTTTTCCGAGAGTATTAGTCTGAAAATAAACGTTATAGCCCGACAGGAGTTCAAACTGATTTACTTCGAAGCCACAGTCCAGCTCGTTAGTCATTATGCTACAATGATCTATTATTTTTTTTTACTCACGATACGAGGTGCATACAATAAGTTTCCAGACTTTTTTTATATGGGCACTTTTATTAGTAGTACACACATGCAACTCTAGTCCCCTTCGAAGTAATCTCTTCCGGATGCAATGCACTTGTTGTACCGTTCCAACAACTTCTGGAACGCCCCATGGAAGTCCTCTTGTGTGAGCGTGTCAATGACCTTCGTCACAGCCTCTTTCATCTCCTCAATTGTCTCATAACGACAGCCTCTGAGCTTAGGGAATAACCAAAAGTCACAGGGAGCAAGGTCTAGACTATAGGGAGGCTGAGAAACTGTTTTGATGCCCATCTTGGTCAAATAGTCTGTGACAACAATGGAGTTGTGGACTGGTGCATTGTCCTGGTGGAAATGCCAATGACCCGATTTAAAGAGTGCTGGCCTCTTCCGACGGAATCTCTTCCTGAACTCCCTTAAAACCTCAACATAGTAACCCTAGCCCTAACCGTTTGGCCAATCAACTCTGGTGTATTGACTTCCTTACTCCTTTCACACCTGTCATCATCCCTCACAGACTCCCTGCCTTCCTTGAATCTCTTATGTCACTCAAAAACTGATGCTCGATTCATGCAAGATGGTCGAAAAGCAGTCTGAAGCATTACATACATTTCTGTGGCATCATTTTTTCCAAGTTTAAAACAGAATTTTATTGCATATTGTTCTTTTATAGTGTCCAGATTATAGTTTTGAAATTCCGCAGCTGTGACAATCAGGCTTTAGTAGGGTGTATTCCAATTGCTGCTGTAGCTGTTCATTTTAATCTGAAATCATAAAAATTGGTCAGTCATTTCATAAGATGTATAGCAATTACATACTGAATTTTCAAGAGTCTATAAAAATTTTAAATGCTCATATGAAAAAAGTCTGGAAACTTATCGTATGCCCCTCGTATCTTTCAATTTTTTGTAGGTGTGGTGGTTTCAGAATTTGTATTTATTCAGTAAATGAGAAAATAATTAACATGAAATTCTTATACGAAGTTATGGGGCTGAGAAGATTTTTATTTATTTATTCGTGGTGTAGGTGGTCGGTGTCTGGGAATTGTTGGGTTCTACGGGAATGGTTATGAGTTTCGTATCTGACTCCGTTTTTCTTCTTCTTACCCCATTCATTTGCAGGCTTTTTTTTTTGTGGAAGCAAGAAGAGAATTAAGGACCGAAGGAAAGAGACAAGGATTCTTTTTAACTCAAACTTTATTTTAGGGTTTAACGACAATTCAGTAGTGCGAACGTTTTCCTGCACCAGAAGAAACAGTTGCGTCTCCCAGACAAGGTGTTGAAATATGTTAGAGGGATTTTCAGTGGTAAAGTTTGAAGTTTATGTGTCCAGTAGTGTCCAGTAAGGTACATTTAGCAGAGGCGACAACTAGCAGGAGATATGTCTGGCGCAAATCCCAGGACTTAGCGAGTATGTGTGCTACCTTGCAAGCAGCCGAGACTAAGGGGTCTTCTCCGGTGAAGCGGTCACTGCTTACTGAGAAGGAATTTCTCTTTTGGCGCCAGGAAGCCCATCCCTCCAGGCATGCATGGATTTCTATTCCTCTCAGAGGCCTCCTAGGAACTGCTACATTTGAATTTATTTATCTTATTTTTTAATTCGTTTTTTTCTTATTTTTTTACATCCCCACAGAATCAGTGTACAAGATCCATAAAATGAATCATCTCTTAAGTGATGTTAATTTGAATCGCATCACAAAATAATAACGTCTTTGGAAAGCCCCCAAAATGTTCTATCTATTTACCCAATTCCTCCACACGAGCAGGATGAGATACAAAGTGAATTTTTAAGAGGAGTTTAACAGGTTTGAATTCAGATATTTTCTTTTTCCGAGACCGGTTACCATACAAAGGTTAAAGAGCCTAGTTAACCCAACAACTTGGTCATAGCTGGAGAGAGAATAAGTGGACTCATAAGGGTAGTAGCGGCATGTGACATTTTTCAACGTTCTTACTATTATTAAAAGACTTTAACACGTGAATATTTGGATATATTTTCTACAATTATTGATTGATTGATTTTAATGGTATGTCATGATATCTGAGATTAATTTAGGCATTTGCGTCGTTTTTTTAAGATTTTTACTCAGTTTTGATATCAAGTATACTTTTCTAATACAAATATTTTTTAAACATATCTATTTGACCTATAAATGGGATCCTAACAAATACTATCACTTCTGGCAATTCTAGTAAAGGCAATGAAGGTGTTATTCTACTCTTTCCAGATCTTCAGAACTGGATCCTCACCATTAGATGTAATTTAGTGTCATACCAAGGAAACATCTTTTCTTTGCAGAAGTCATACTCCTCCACAGGAGATGCAGTCAGCATATTCTAAGCCTCACTAACAAGGCGTAACCCAACAAAGGTTGATTGCCCGATCCGCTGGGGCCGAAACATACATGGACTCCATCTTTGACAGCGTGTAAGACCCCACTCCCAATAAATGTCCTGAAAATGACATTAAACCATCTGACTGTGAGGCTTCCGTACTGGAGTTTCGGGGAATGTGAATTAGCCCTCCATTGTCATTACTCCGAAATCCACTCTGACCCCGTAGTGGTAGTACCTGTAAGGGTCATATCTATGCGTCAAAGAGGAATATATAATCGTTTACAATACTTGAAACCATTCAACTGCGTACAAACAAATGATTAAAACTAAATTAGAGAGGAATACTTGATGAATAGAATTATTAGTGTTTGATAGAAATACTTGATACCATTTAACAGTGTACAAACAGAATTATTAATGTTAGATAGCAATACTTGAAACCATTTAACAGTATGCAAATAAATGAGCTCTGACTCGTTTAAAAATAATGTTACCCACAAACTTTTCGTTTACAAATCATATATATTTGATATGTATATATATAAATAGGATTTGACATTAAATAACCTACAATGGTTGACGTGCCATAAACTCAACCAAACCAAATAATATATATCTAATATATGTGTATAAAGACGATTAGGCATTAAATAACCCACAATGGTTGATATGCCATAAAACCCAACCAAACCAAATAATATATATTTAATATATGTGTATAAAGAGGATTTGGCATTAAATAACCTACAAGGGTTGATATGTCATAAAACACAACCAACCAACCAACCAATCAATCTTTATCGGGAAGGTATTTGCAAAAGTCAGTTACCTTTCCCTTTTTATGTTCATCTTTCAGTATATTCTTTGGTCTGCAAGTATATAACTTCTAATTGTTTATATGATAGGAGGACCTAAAGGATATATTGAGAAAATTATTCATAAAAACTAAAGAGAGAAAAAAAGCAATATAAAATCATTATTTCACAATGATAACATATTCCATATGATCGGTAGGCCGGATGAAATATCACGGGAGGCCGGATTTGTCCCGCGGGTCGTTGTTTGCCGACCGCTTTTTTAAATCATATCTAAAATAAATAATAAATAGATAAAAGAAAAGTATGATTGAAAAAAAAATGTTCACAGCAATTCCTTCGTGTGAAATCAAGGGGAACATTTTCAAGATTCATTTAAAGAAGTCTTGGCCTGATTTGCTTGGTTCAACAAGACACCTGCTTGAAGCAAGAAAAGTATTACAAAAAATCTCTTTTTATTTTTACTTTTTTAAGACAATTTTTTCTCGGGAAGTTTAAGTGGTTAGTTAGAGGAATGAGAAGCAAATAAATCTTGGGTTTTGTGCGACATATAGAACGTCTTAAAATAGATGCAACCTATTAATCTGATAATTATTTATTACTGAGACAAGCGCAATGGCGGTCATTTGGAACACGTCCAGTAAAAAATGCATCCTTTCAGCTGTAGACACCAAATCAATGTTTTTTTTTAATGGTTGTGATATCAGCTTCCAGCATATGCAATCTTTTTTTTAAGTTTCTTGTCTCAGTAATAAATCATGATCATATTGTTAGATATCTAATTTAAGACAGCTTTGAATGATTTTGTCTCCGAATAACTAGTTGCCCAGTCGGCTAGGGCTGTAGAATACACCGACTGCATCTCTGCAGAGGGGTAAGAACTCCCCAATGAGTGTCCTGGATATGACACTAAACAATCTGATGGTGAGGTCCCAGTAATGCAGGGGTTTTAGGGGATACGGAGCACCCCTTCATTGCCATTGCTCCCAGGTCCACTCTGGCCCGGCGTGGTAGCACCTGATAGGGCCCTATCTATGGGTTAAATAGAACTAACGGCATACTTATGCTAAACTGAATTGTTTGATTAAACTGAATAGCTCGAAATAGAAATGTTTTTGACAATCAAACCGTACTTACATTTAAACTGCGGGCTTATGCTAAACTGAATTATTTGAAATAGAACTGTTTTTTGATATTGAAACTGTATTTACACTAAACTGAAATGTTTAACATAGAACTGTTTTGAATATTAACTGTACGTAAACAAAATCTGTACTTATACTAAATTGAATTAGCTGAATTAGAACTGCTTGACTAAACTGAATTGCTAGAAGTAGAAATGTTTTTCACAATTAAATTGTACTTACATTTAAACTGCGTAGTTATGCTAAACTGAATTGTTTGAAATTGAACTGTTTTTGACATAGAAACTGCATTTACACTGTACTGAATTGTTATAAATAACTGCTTGAATAGTTTGAAATAGAAATGTTTTTGATAATTAAACTGTGTACTCATGCTAAACCGAATTGTTTGAAATAGAACTGATTATTTACATAAAAATGGATTTGGCGTTAAATAACCTACAAATGTTTATATGCCATAAAACCCAACAAATCTGCCTAAAGTGGTTGGGTTCCTTGGACAAGATATTCTTTCGAGTTCTTTCTTTGTGGTTTTGTTTTGATTGGTTTTCATAGATTGATTTTAATGGTGTGTCAACCTGTCTTGGGTTATTTTATGCCAAGAGGTTAGGGAATCATGATCATTAACTAAACTGTTCATCAATTTGAAAGATATATAACGGAAAGTCAACAGCATATATTCAGATTGATTGATTAATCGATCGATTTTTACCGGCATGCCAGGTTTAGTGTCTTTTTTTGCGCATAGAGGTTCGGGAATCACGTTCATTGAACGTTCATTATTGAATTTTTTGGGCAGTTGTTTTCTTAAGAGGATGTTTTTGCACATGGTCTTATCGAATGTGAATATTTTTTTATTCATTGATGTGACACCAACAAATTCCGGGATAAAGAGTGGACCTGGGAGTAATGATAATTAAGGAGGGCTTCTCACTCCCCAGATCTCCAGTACAAGAACCTTACCATCAGATTTAGTTGGTTGTTATACTTAGGGTATACCCTTTTATTGGGACGGGGTCAAGGGGTACGGTCAGAATTTTTTAATAACCACCAACGAGGCGTTTTGTGGATTCAGATTTTTCTAATCAAGGGAGGTAATTCAATGTTTGTTATTTTGGGAATGTTTCCTTGTAGATTCTTGTCTGTTAGACGTGGAAGAATTTAGACCGTTCAAAGGTATGCATAATTAAGAAAATTAGTTTTAAAATAGGTTGAAATTGTGGCGTGAAGAAACTAGGATTTTGGCCAGATTTTTATATAATCTTATCGAAAGCTTCAAATAGAAATCTTCACAAGATCTTTCGAGAAGAAGGCTAAAAAATGGGGGAGGTTGTGTTTAACTCTGATAACCAAAATTTAAATGGCAAATATTTTTCGCAGTTTGTCAACACAATAAGTACAGTGACGAAGTGCAGTGTCATCAAGTGCAGTGTCACCGAGTGCAGGAAGCAAAGAGTCAATTAGGGAAATTAAATGGGCTTTACCATCCCAATTGAAAAGATTCCCATGTAATTAAAAGATGAGACAAGTCGAGTTGGGAGGACAGCAAGAGAGGGTGAGAGGGAGGGAGTGAGTGAGTGAGTGAAAGGATGAGAGAGGGAGTGAGAAGGAATGTGGGACTGAGCGGCTTGCTAAAAAGAAAGGAGTCGTGATCAGCATTTGTAGATCATGAACTATATATAAATATATTTATATTAACCTATTGTGACTACAGCAGACTTAAATCTTGGTACGGCAACCAGTCTAGGAGAAGGAAAATTGAATTAAAACCTGTTACTTTCCGCTTAAAAATGACCTTGTGTCACATCCTGCTCGAGGCAGGACGTTGGCTTTATATATATATATATATATATATATATATCTATATATATATATATATATATATATATATATATATATTCGATTCAACCACTGGAAAAGCTTCTCAAATTGACTTCTCAAGCAGCTATGTTTGTATGCGTGTTGGACAAGTCTAATTTGAAATATCTTGAACTGTTTCAATCCCAAATTTTATTTCGATAATTTTTTTTGTTCTTTTTATTGAACGCGAAAAAAAACACTTTCGAGAGTTTCTAAGCGAAAAGGAATACAATACCTTCAATCACCTACATGAGGTTTAAGTGTTGCTGTACGGCCAAACTACTTTTTAAGTTCAAGAATACTTTGTTTTTTCCCACCATATTACGTATGGGTTGTAAGTTGATCTGTATCAAAAATAGAGGGAGCACTATCGCTTTTATGAAAGCTTAGGTTCGATTTGGTTTGGTTATTTAATTGCATATCAACCTTCATGGGTTTTTCAATGCTAAAGCCATCCCTGTCGAAGAATAATACTGTCTGTATTTACCTAACCCCTTCGCATGGGTAGGATGTGACACAAGGTCAATTTTTAAGCGGAGTTTAACTGGTTTCAATTCAGAGTTTTCCTTCTACTATACAGGTTGCTTAACCAAGGCTGAAGAACCCAGTCTGTCCCACTATTTACCCATTGCTGGAGAGAGAATAATTGGATTCATACCTTTTCCTAGGGTATCAGTGCTACGTGAAATGCAATCAACCTCGTTCAGGATTTGAACTCGTGTCGCCGTGTCCCTTTTTTTTTTTACAACGATAACCATTACACCACAGGAACGTCCATAGGTAGAAGGACAGTAGTGATACTATTTACCCCATTGTGAAGGTAAATAAGGAGGTTAATTCCTTTCCCAAGTGTATTAGTCCGAAAGTGAACCGAATAGTACGACTGGAGTTCGAACTTGTTCACCTCGAAGCCGCAGTTCCGCGACGCTTTAGCCATTTCTCCCACGAAACTTTAGGATAATTATTCGTATGATTATTGTATATCTTAAAATCTTTTATTTACTACGAATTGTTGCCTTGTAGACATTGAACATGGCGTTCATTGGAGATTGTTCGTAGATCTCAGATAACCCTGTAGACGTCTAAAAATTAATAATTCGAAGATCTTTTAGAATAATTTTTTTAGTCGTGGATTGGTTGTAATAAACTACATTTTAATTAAGTAAAATACTCATTGTGTCTGTCTATAACCGAAACTACATCATTACCGACATCACATTCTCCATGATTATTAATTTTATTTGACTCCCAATTATAAAGAAAATTGTTCAATATTGATAACACTGTTAACCTTATCTACATGCAAATAAAATGATGTTGTATTTATATATACTACTCGATAGCAGTTTACTATGTGAACTGGAAGGCTAATTTGCTTATTAGTCTCAAAAATTTGCTTTTAATAGATATTTACCTGGTATTACTGATTTCTAATTGCCTGGTTTTATTCTAATAAATATGAGCTAAAAACAAAAAATAAAAAATAAATGAATATAATAAAATGAAAAAAAACAAAAACAAAAAAAACAAAAGCAAAGGCAAAAGCAAAAACAAAACAAAAGCAAAAAACCTGTCGATAAATCTTCCATAAAGAAATCCATTAACAAAAAGAAATAACTGTTATTTCATTCTTCACCGTCTTATCTAGTTAAATTTTTGAAGGAGGAAAATTTAGCAATGAAACCCAAGATTGATGTGATGAACTTGCGTCCAAGTTGTTCTATCAATCGATTAAACCATCTCCGTTTTAATTAAGTTCAACGAGACAATTCAATTTTACATAATATTTAAAGCTAACTTTTTATTTTGTTAATTATTTTAGTTATTTTGCTCAATATAAATATCTAAAAAATATTTACACTCACATGGAATTATTGATTTCTTATATTTTGGTTTATTCTTAAAAGTATTTAAAACAATTAATATGAATAATTTTAAATATAAATCAATTAAGTTAAAACAAAAATAAGTGTAATCTTTTTAGATGCTTATTTAGTTTTGTTAGTCTTTGAATTAACATTTATTTTATTGAAATTCAAATGCTTGCATCTGAGGGTGCATTTTTTGGCTATTTTAAAAGATTGTATTACTTGAATAAAAAAATCATAAATGAATAAATAAAAAAGATTTCTGAGCCACAGTTGAAAAGAAATTAATTCCTCTTAGGTGGTGACAGAGAGGGTCTAAGTGCATATAAGAAAGGAGAGAACCATCTGCTACTTGCAAAGATTACCAAGATACCAAGATAGAGGGTAAACATTATGGGTGAGACGGTCAAACTTTCACAACTATAAGAGATACAGTAAGACGAAGAGGGTGAGAGGCAACTCCCACTTCAACGAAATCCTATTTACCCAACCCCTCCGCTCGGGCAGGATATGACACGAGGTCAATTTTTAAGCGGAGTTTAACAGGTTTGAATTCAGAGTTTTCCTTCTCCTAGACTATTCGCCTCACCAAAGCTGAAGAACCTAGTCTGCCCTACTATTTACCCATAGCTGGAGGGAGAATAATTGGATTCATACCTTTCCCAAGGGTATTAGTGCTATGTGAAATGCAATCAGGCTCGTCCAGGATTTGAACTCGTGTCGTCGTGTCCACATCCTGAGACGATAACCATTACACCAAACTGGATTGTCTAATAGGGCTTATACCAATTCCGGCAACAGCTCTAACAATTTTTGAAAGTTTGGTTGAAATCCGGCCAACAATGATGAAGCCTTACTTGTATGGACGGACGAACAGACGGACATTTAATGAACTATAATAAAAGATTATGCGTTGATTTATTCCAACTATAGTTTATACCTTAATTGTTATAGTTACAGCTTGTCGGTCGTTGTATGCTTTGGATTTCCTTATATATCGTATTCAAAACACCAGAAAACAAAACGTATTGATACAAGAGATCCCATCTTATTGATAAGGAAATGAGAACAGTCAACTCTCGTGAATTGAACACATGAGGTGAACAACTTGTTTTGAAAAGACTTGCTCTATGCCAAAAAATGGCAGAGCTAATCACAAATGATTACGATGTTAAAAAAAATCGTAAATGATTGCTAAATTTTCCTCCTTCGTAAAAAAATCGTAAATGATTACGATGTTAAAAAAAATCGCCCCAGTACTACATTCTGACAACGCTGAGTTTCATGCAAAATACTCTTCCGGCGGGTAGAGCTACAGCAAAGTTGGGGGTCAAAAATGCTTACTTGAATCAATCAATCAATTATTTAAGATATATATATATATATATATATATAATTTCCAGTCAGCGTCCGAAGACAGTGGGTGTGGATTATTCTTTTATAGAATATATGAGGAATATCATATAAATCTATGTGAGTGCTCGATGTATGGCTATTGTTAATCCCTTATTCCTTCACAGGGATATAACAAAATTCACATTATATCTTTCAATTTGATAAATAATTTAGTTTTTAATATGTCAAGAAGCACAAATTAAGGGAGATATTATTTAGCTTTCTTCTCATCCTTAAAGATGAATGAAGCTTTTGAGAAGTTGATATTTTATAGTATACGCGCTTTAATAAGGAGTATTTAGCGGGTAATAATAGAAACGCCAGTATCGAGGAGTCTATATTTATCAACATGAGCACGAACGGAACCTTGACCAGACAAAGACCAAATTACTGTCTGAAAAAAACTGGTAATTATACGACTAACATACAAATTAGATGTTTGAAAGAGAGAGAAAGAGAGAGAGAGAGAGAGAGAGAGAGAGAGAGAGAGAGTATTCATGCTAAATAATTACTACTCCCCCTAGCAAAAATTATGGAATTAGCACACTTTGAGGATGTTCACCTTGGTTTTTATTCAGTAGTGAATAAACTGATGGCAGATAAGACGTAAGGCAGTTTTTCTTTAATAACTAAACGCTTCATAAAATAGTTTTTCTACAGACTAGATAAGATTATTAAAATTGATAGTATAATTTTCTTCCTAGCCATGTAAACTAAAATATTGTGGAAACCCCAAAACTGGGAAAAAATTATGGAATGATCTTGTAATTATCAATCCTAAAACAAAAAGCAGTAGAAGTCTTGATAAGCAAATATAAAACGTATAAAAAGGAAGTATCAGGTGGTGTAATTGTGAGCAAGCGAGACTAGCAAATAATATAATATCTGGAGTCTTATCGGCTGCCCACTTTATCCAGCATTGTGCCACATCTAAGCAAAAAGCTTAGTAAAATACTATAAAGCGTAGAAAATTTGATAACATGCACAGTAAACAGTCCGGATCTAAATCCCGTTGAAAATTTTGTTGGTTTGTTTTTTTTGTTTAATGGCAACCTCCGTTGATTATTTAATACCAAAGCCATTCTTACAGAAGAACTCATGACTTTTGGGGAGGAGGTTCATACCTTTTCCCAAGGGTATTGAACATTTTGGGATGAAGTTTTATAAAAATGGTCCACGAGAAGGCTCCGACAACCAAAAAGATCTATTTATTGTCGTTTGTGAAAGTTAGAACCATTTTGAATATTGATTTATATTATTGAAATTCGTGCCTGAAAGAATTAAGGCTTTCATAAAAACTCTAGGAAGGACAACTAAGTATTAATTCAATTTTTTTTTTTTTTGAGTCAATGAATTTCATTATTCTTTCCTTAATACATATAAGGGTCGGCTGAAAGCTCATAGGCTTACCAAAATATTCTTATGGAATGTGAACAAATGATATACATTTTTCCATATCGTTCCATTTGTGGTCAACACTCTTCTTCCCTTGATTCTGTAGTACTTATATATTATTGACAAAAAATATTCATCAACAACAGATATGACGTTATCATATGAACTTTTTAGCCTACTCTGGTAGATATATATATATATATATATATATATATACATGTTTATAAGCCTTATGTAAAATGCAAACAGTATCGTCAAAGATTTTAGCTCTTTTGGTAAAATTCAACAATTAAACCTCGTATATGCACACACACACACACACACACACACACACACACATATATATATATATATATATAAGCTATATTTTATAAGGAATCTTTTAAACAAGTATTGCTAAAAACCAGAGACATATATATATATATATATATATATATGTATATAAATTTGAGTGTGTCTGACTCTGTGTGTGTGTGTGTGTGTGTGTGTGTGTGTGTGTGTGTGTGTGTGTGTGTGTGTGTGTAATCTTTATACTAGACGTAGGTTTCATAGCTTCACAACTTAGTGAATAAATATAAAATTGAGCATATTTAAAAAATAAGTAATACCTTCGGTTGCTTTCATTATATTAAAACATAAAGTTTTACGTATTTACTTTAATTATCACTGATTGACTCTTCTGAAATGCCTAAGCATACATTTTAGTCACAGCCTCAGTAAAAACAAAAACAAAAGACAAATAAAAGATATTTGCATTCTTCTAGCAGATCTTATTTTCCCAGCTTACTTTCAGGAGCTCAGTTGGCAGTATTTCTTTAAAGAAAACCTTAACCCTACTATATTTGCAAAACGGAATTAGATACACATTTTTAGATTGATCTAAAGGGCCTGTTATAAGAATAGTCCTGATTTTTCCCTAAATCTCTTTGGTGAGCCTGTCATAGGACGTAATGATAATAATAATAGCACATAACAACGCCATAAGAACCAATCATATTAAAGCGAGAATTGATAAGACTTAATAAAATAGCAAATGTTGGTTATGTGGTGATAGAGACGAAACGATCAATCTCAAGATAAGCGAATGCAGCAAATTAGCACAGAAGGAGTATAAGACTAGACATGACTGGGTGGGCAAGATAATCCACTGGGAGTTGTGTGAGAAATTTAGATTTTACCATACGAAGATATAGTATATGCACAACCCAGCAACTGTACTGGAGAATGAGACACATAAGCTCCTATGCGATTTTAACATAAACGGATCACCTAATCTCGGCCAGACGACCAGACCTTATAATAATCAACAACAACAACAACAAAAAGAACTTGCAAAATTGTGGACTTTGCTGTCCCGGCTGACCACAGAGTAAAATTGACAGAAAAATGAAAAGAAGGATAAGTACATCGACCTTGTTAGGGAATTGAAAAAATGTAAAACATGAAAGTGACAATTATACCAATTGTGATTGGCGCTCTTGGTACTTTCACCGAAGGATTATTAAAGGGACTGGAGGACTTTGAGGAAAGAGGATGAGTGGAAACCATCCAAACTATAACATTATTGAGAACAGCCAGAATACTGAGAAGACTTGAGGAGAATAGCTGTTACACAAACTCCAGTGAAAGAACGTCAGTTAACGCTTATGTGAAAAACACTAAAGGAGTAAATAATAATAATAATAATGATAATAATAATAATAAACACCATCTCACACGAGGAAATCTGGACCTGGCTAAGAAAAGGAAACCTTAAGAGAGAACCGGAATCTCTTCAAATAGCAGCCCAGGACAAAGCCATAATAACCAATCGTATCAAAGCGAGAATAGACAAGACTAAAAAAAATAGCAAATGTAGACTATGCGGTGACAGAGGCGAAACGATCAATCACATAATAAGCGTATGTAGCAAATTAGCCAAGAAGGAATATAAGACGATACGCGATTGGGTAGGCAAGGTGATCCACTGAGCAAGAAATTCAAATTAATTTAGATTTGACCACACCAACAAATGGTATATGCACAACCCAGCACCTGTCCTAGAAAATGACACACATAAACTCCTTTGGGACTTTGACATACTGACAGATCACCAAATCTCAGCTAGAAGACCAAAGGTTATAATAATTAACAAAAGAAAAAGAGAATTTGCAAAATTGTCGATTTTGCTATCCCAGCTGACCACAGAATAAAACTGAAAAAATGTGAAAAGAAGGATAAGTACCTCGACCTTGCTAGAGAATTGAAAAAGCTGTGCAATATGAAAGTGACGATTGTACCAGTTGTGTGTGGAGCTTTTGGCACAATAACTAAAGGATTATAAAAAGGCCTAAAGGGCTTGGAAGTTGGCGGACGGGTAGAGACTATCCAAATGACAGCATTACTGAGAACGGCCAGAATACTAAGAAGAGTCCTGGAGACTTGAGGAGACTTGCTGTCACTCAAACTCCAGTGAAAAACCATCAGCTAATACTGATGTGAAAAACTCTAAAGGAGTAAATAATAATAACAATGTTGTATTTGAAACGATCTCAATATTTCTAATTCTACAAATATAAAAATTTCTTGACCAATGCTAAACTGATTTGTGGTAGTTTTTTCCTTTTGTTTTGAAAGAAAGTTATATTCATCTGATGAATACTGTCATTTGACCAAAGGTGTGTACCTGATCTCAGTATGTTTATGCAAGTGCCCGTTGATTTTTACCATAGAGTTATAATCATATTTATTGACATTTTCCCGCCATTTTTCACAATGCTCAAGACATGATTTCTAAGATTCGCATAGCATAAGACATCGCTAACGAGAAATGAGCATAGGAACATTCTAAGCGGAAAATTTTTACCTGTTTGCTTACCTTGAAAATCAGCATTCGATATCTTGTTTTTTTTTTTCCAGCCAGATCACCGATCGCTTGCAGCGTGGGAAATACTAAGCCTCGAGCGTTGACTTTTCTCCTTTCTTTTTATGCAAGCGAACCCGTCCAAACTTTTTATTTTCAAAAATGGTGCTGCATTTAAAAAAAATAATTTTGGCATTTCGTTCTCTGAACTCTCGCGAAAGGCAATAGCATTTCCTGTAATTAGAGCATAACGCCATCTTTGTTCTTTCTTTCAAATGACAAAAAAGCCCCCTCTTCAGTTTACGCGACATTAATTTTCACAGATTTGACAACGCCTAAAATATTTTCAACTATTTAGTAAAGTAATGCAGAAAACATATTTCTATAAAAATAATTCTCTCTCTCTTTTTGATAATAGATATTTAAGCACTAAGTGTTGTGATTCAAGCACTAAGTATATGAGGGTTGAGATTCAAGCACTAATCATATAAGTGTTGAGGTTCAAGCACTAATTATATGTGTTGATGTTCAAGCACTAATCATATGAGTGTTAAGATTCAAGCACTAATCCTATGAGTATTAAGATTCAAGCAGTGATCATATTTGTTATGATTCAAGCACTAATCATATAAGTGTTGAGAAAATTCAACCATTGACCATATCATCCGGCCAATCGCTAGAATATTTGCAGAATTTGAAGTTTTCAGGTGAATGTATTATAAAAAATTCACTTGTTTCCTATTTTCTCCGGATTAAATCAGTCTTTCAAAAGAATATCTTTTAATTAGGAGAATAGAAATATAGATTTAAAGAAGAAAATAAAATAATTAAAAAAGTAAAATTAGAATGTAATACCTGAAATTTTAATTCTTATTCATGGAAATAAATTTTTTTATGAGTAGAATTAAAATTGAATTATTAACGAAAAATCCTGCTTTGATTGAAGAGATTCGAATCTTCACTTGTTTTGTCACTTTTAGGATTGCTGGATATTTGTTGACGTGGGCATTATGTCTCATTTTTAATGACTTTTCTGTATTTTGTAAAAATTTTCATCTTAAAACTGAAAACATTTAAAAAATCAATCCCCCTTATCCTTGCATCCACTGAAGCTAAGTAAGACAACATTTTGTTATTTTATAATTCGATAAATATCTTTTGAGTCCGGTGATTAAAAATCAAATTTGGTTACAAGTAGTTCATCAAGTAAAAAGTTTGAGACGTGTTGCTACATATAATTTCGCTTAGAATGGCACTAGGCGATTGAGAGGAAATAATTTGACTTTCTGATAGTTTTGAGCCAATCTACTTATTGAAAGTGGCCCAGCGGTTAGAGTGTTCGCCAATGGCCCGGGAGACCTGGGTTCAATCCCAGGTCGAGTCATACCAAAGACTTTAAAAATGGAACTTGATACCACCTTGCTTAACACTCAGCATTACAAGGTACGTATCAAGGGTAAAGTGGAGCAATCCTGGGAATGGAGTAGCGCCCTCCCCTACACCTTGGTGTAGTAGCTATCGAAAAGGGAGCCTTCGGGTCACCCTCGACTATGGTCGCTAACTTTACTTTACTTACTTATTGAAAAGGTCTTGCTTGTTTTCCAAATTCTCTTTTCAGGGTTTCAACACCAACCGACTCGAGTAGTATAATTGTTTGCTAACTAGGCTTGCAGATCATCATTAGTGAGTACAATTTTTAATGGGTGCTCCATATTTCTGATCTTGTGCAAAACTCTACCCCGATCCATTACCCAACTATCCCCGCCATTAATAAGGTCTGAAATACTGCCCTTCACGAAATCTAAAGGGAAACTGATCTACAAAGAATGTCTCTGACAAGCAACCAGTGATCCAAATCTGAGACAAAAAAAAAAAATTAAAGAAAAAGAAAATGAAAGATGATCTCAAATATATTTTATACACCGTCCCATTTCAAATAACTGATTGGCCACCTCAAAGACTTTAAAAACCGCCTTTTATCTCTTCTGGTCATGCATGGGTGAACCTGTCACCCTACTCTTCAACCAGATTTCATCAGTCGGCCTCTGTTCTAGCGTCACTGGATCAGTGATGTTCCTATCTCCTTCAGGATAATTTGTTTTACCAATCTGTCACCTGAACTCGTTACCAGGTCATCTGATTATTGCCGAGTAATTGTTTCTTTTAGTATCAACTATTTTTAGAATAGTTGGTTGGTTGGTTGGTTGGTTGGTTTCAACGCCATTTCAACCATTCTTGGGTTATTTTATGTCAAAGTCAGTTTAACAATTATGGCTCCAATCATATGCAGTATGAAAATGTAACTTTGCAATTATTTTAAGCAGGTAAACTTTATAGTAAGTAAAGTTGGCGACTGTAGTCGAGGGTGACCAGAAGGTTCCCTTTTCAATAGCTACTACACCGAGGTGTAGGGTAGGGCGCTACTCTTTTCCCTCGATTGCTCCACTTTACCCTTGATACGTACCTTATATTGTTGAGGGTTAAGCAACGAGGTATCAAGTACCATTTTTGAGTCTTTGGGATGACTCGACCGGGGATTGAACCCAGGTCTCCCGGACCATTGGATACTCAGTAACAATATCAATTTTCAAAGAGCTAATGTTTTAATAAAGTTCACAATTATTTCTAATATGAACACTTTTTACTTTGTTGCGATGTCAATATTTTAAGAGCCAATGTATTAAGAATTTCACATTTATTTTTAACAGGTAAACGCTTTATACTTGGTTATGATATCAATTTGAAGCAGATATTCTAAATACAAATAATATACGGTAGAAAAATATATATTCACAATCATTTTAAACAAGTAAACACCTCGTTGCAATATGAATATTTCATGAGTCAATGTATGCATTTATTCATCCAACCTACCCGCCACAGGCAGGATGTAACACAAGTTCTCTTTTTAAGGTGAGTAAAGCTGGTTTGAATTCAGAATTTTACTTCTCCTACACTGATTGCTTAACAAAGACTAAAGAACCGAAGCTTCTCTACAATATAACTCTAACTGGAGAGATGGATTCATCCTTTCCCATTAGCACAAAGTGAAACGCAATCAGCCTCGTCTATTCCATAAATCAAAGTTCGCCGTCATGTTAAACGTTATCTTTATCAAATTTATTTGGCTCATAGATAGGACCCTAACACGTACTACCACTCCAGGTTAGAGTGGACCTAGAAGTAATGGCAACGAAGGGGTGACTCAACATTACTGAGAGCTACATGAATGGATTAGTTCATGGTGTGGTGTATGCTGTTAAAATGCAAATTATATAGACGACGTAGACAAAAGAAAATCCACAAAAGAAAACAAAATAAATTTATTTATTAACAAGCAAAAAAGGAAACATTACAATGCATAAACAGTATGAATTTCCGATTATTGTTTTTTAAATATTCATGTGTATGTGTGAGTGTGTGTGTAACTAACACGAATATTATGGTGAATGAGTATTATGGTGAATGAGTATTTTCGCTTGAAACGAAGCATAAAAATGTCAGAATCTTTACTTACGTTTATGTGCTAGTATGTAGGTGCATGTAAGAAATTAACATATTAAAAAGTGTACTGTGTACTATATGAGTTAGTATTTCACGGGAAGTACTTATATACATGAGGATGGCAATGTATTTTTAAGGGCCTTATGTTCTCCCACGTTGGTCGTTTGTCTTTATCGGGATGTGATGAAATTGCTGAGGCTGCGCGCATGCGTGAGACTGGAATACGTCCAGCCGAAGGCAGAACGAGAGAGGAAAATAGGGCAGCCTTCCAAGTCGAAGACTAAATAGGCAACCATGTCATGTGACCGGCTCCAAAATGCAAGACTTACTTTGTACGGTACAAAATCAAATGCGCGGACGTAGTTGGAAATACAAGGCACGTGATTTCTATCCAAGAGGCTCCCGAAACTAATTAATTTACCGATGTCCACCACCTTTTGTTTTGAAACATGTGAGTCATGGATTCTATTTTTCTAGAATCTTTTGCAGCATGCTGTCATCGACGGCCATTTAAAAGATATAGAAGTGTAAATCCTACAAGCGTAATCCAAGGAGCGTAATCCTGTCAGGCCCTGTCAGGTCACTTTTTTACGTTTGGGTATTAATTTAGTTTACTTAAACAAAACAAATGAATTAAAAAGATTATGAAGTTTGCGGTTTGATTACAAACCAACTTTATTTCTTTCAAAAATAGTTCTGTTGACAAGCCACACACTGACGAAGACGTTATTCCCACTCCTAGAAATAGAGTGCGTTTACCCAACCTCTTCTCTACTTTCACGATACGACACAAAGTCAATTTTGTTTAAGCGAAGTATAACTTGTCTGATTTTAGAGTTTTCCTTCTTCTAGACGGGTCGCCATAACAAGGCTAAAAAAGCTCAGTTAACTCTATGAAGCCATCCCTTGACTGGGGAAATAGGGATTACTTTTCAGAAGTAATTTAAGTAGCTGAAACAATATTAGGTTACACTTCCAGTGTAGTGTAATGATATATATAGATGGCTGAGCGGTAAGATACCAAGTCTAACATTAAATTGGTCGGATTTCGATTCCAGCGAGAAGCGTCCAGCGTGTCTAGTCACACTGAAGAGTTATGATACAACGAAACAGTCTATCTGTGGATGACAATATATATATATATATATATAGTGACGAACTATTTTGATCTCGGAAATAAATCCGACACGAAGAATCATGAACAATTGACGAAGATGTGGAATAAAAGTAGACGAAAAACCCAAAACAATTTCGTCTTCTTTCATCGATTGATCGATTGTAACGGAATATCATCTCGATGAGGGTTATTTTATTCCTTGAGGTTAAGGAACTGGGTAACGATTCAACATTCGTGGGTTATTTAATGTCAAAGCCATCTTTGTTGAAGAACAGGAGAGGTTCTGTTGATATATACATCTGTGTATACATTTATATGTAAATACATTGGTTCATTTGTATATATATAAATTATATATATATATATATATATGTGTGTGTGTGTGTGTATGTGTGCATATGTAAGTAAATGTGTATCTATCTATCTATATATATATATATGCATGCATATATGTATACAGATATGTATAGATATGTATGTATATACGCATGCATATTTGAATGTATCTGTATATATATATATATATATGTCTGCATATTTGTGTGTGTATATATATATATATGTATGGATTTATATATATGCGTGTATGTTTATATGTATATATTTCTATGAACTATGATTCAGTGTGTACGTCTGTGGAATATTTGAGAAATCATATGAAGGTACATAGGGACAGTGTTAATGGAAAAGACAGCTAAGATATTTGTCACACATGCAATAGGGCAGTAAAGATATATATGAGTCACATGAAACTCCTACGAGTACTCTTAATGAATCGAGGAGATAGTTTTCTTCCGCAAAAAATTTGAAGTCTCTTTGTACACGTATATATATATATATATATATATATATCCAAGTAAATATATTCGTATGTGAAAATGTATAGAGAGGAAAAATAAATAGGTGTTCAGATGATGATTTAATTGGTAAGTTACTAAATGAAACGAAAATGATGTGAACGTTTTTAGACTTTCTCATCTTTTTCATTTAATTTAGTAGCTTAAACGCCCTGATAAAGGTCTAAAAAACCGAAACGTAAAATATAATCATCTCCTATCGTATTTTCATCACCATACATTATGATACAGTTAGATTTAATTCCAATTTTTCCCAGAGATATTTGTATGAATATGCATATATATATATATATATATGGAAGTAAATAAAGGAAAAGAATCTTTACTTTTGATCACTCTGTTTTTCAATTTTTCTCCATATATATATATATATATATATATATATATATATATATATATATACAAGGATCATTAAATAAGTTTCCAGACTTTTTTCGTATGGCCACTTTTATTGATAATACACACATGAAACTCTCGTCCCCTTCGAAGTAATCTCCTCCGGCTGCAATACACTTATTGTACCGTTCCAATAACTTCTTGAAGGCCCCATGGAAGTCCTCTTGTGTGAGCGTCACGGCCTCTTTCATCTTCTCAGTTGTCTCATAAAGACAGCCTCTGAGCTTAGGGAATAACCAAAAGTCACAGGGAGCAAGGTCTGGACTATAAGGAGGCTGAGGAACTGTCTTGATGCCCATCCTGGTCAAATACTTTGCGACAACGATGGAGATATGGACTAGTGCATTTTCCTGGTAGAAATGCCACTGAGGCGATTTGAAGAGTGCTGGACTCCTCCTGAGCTTCCTTAAAACCTCAACATAGTAACGCTAACCCTAACCCTTTGGCCAATCAACTCTGGTGTTGACTTCCTTACTCCTCCCAAACCTCTCATCATCCCTCGCAGACTCCCTGCCTTCCTTGAATCTCTTATGCCACTCAAAAACTGATGCTCAATTCATGCAAGATGCCCCAAAAGCAGACTGAAGCATTCCATACATTTCTCTGGCATTTTTTCAAGTTTAAAACGCAATTTTATTGCATATCGTTCTTCTAAAGTGTCCTCACGTCCAGATTGCATTTTTGAAATTCACCAGCAGTGACAATCAGGTTTTAGTAGCGTGTATTCCAATTCCTGCTGTAGCTGTTCATTTGAAGCTGAAATCATAAAACTTGGTCAGTCATCTCATAAGATGTATAGCAATAACATTCTAAATTTTTCGAAGAGTCCACGACAATTCTAAATGCCTGTACAAAACAAGTTTGGGCACCCCGTATATATATATATATATATATATATGTGTGTGTGTGTGTGTATATATATATATATATATATATGTATATATATATGTATATGCATATACACATACACACATGTATACATTAACAGCTATGCACGAGCCAGTCAACATTCTCAGCTGAGTTCAACAAGTGTGAATCCAAAATTTTCTTTCTCCTAGACCGGCTGTCATACCAAGTTTACAGGGCTCGGTCTGCCCTACTATGTACCTCTAGCTGGAGGAAAGGTGGTCGGACTCGTATCTTTTCCAAATGTATGAGCGCTTTTTTTTAACTCAAAGAGCCTTGTCCAGAATATGAACTCGAGTCACTGTATTCATTTCTTACGACGGTAACCATTCCACCACGAGCGCCTATATATCATCATCATCATCAAATCATCCTGGCAGCACGGATTTATCTGACTCCCACTCGTCATCCGTCCATCTCATCCATTGCTCTTAGTAAGTCATCCAGACTGCGTCCCTTATCCGCAGATGATGTAGCGTTTTCTTGCAAAGACACCTGTCCAAACCGAATCCCTGATACGTAGTTTATGTTTTAAACAAGAAGGAGCCATTTTCACTTTAATTGGCAATCCTCTGAAATTAGTAGACTAGTTTACATACCTCGGCAGCAATATCTCATCGACTGAAAGCGATATCAACATACGCCTAGCGAAGGCCTGGATTACTATTAACAGGTTTTTGATCATATGGAAATCTGATCATTCTGATTAAATAAAACGCTATTTTTGTTCCAAGTTATCGTATGTGACGACATATAAGACGCACGGGTGTATAAGACGCACCCTAATTTCAGCAGTACAAATCAAGAAAAAAAGAAAGTACTAATATTAAATGTGATGAAATTTATATATTCAATTTATTCAATAACACTTTTAATCTGCATAATAGCCTTTTAAATAATGACAATAAGTATATGAAAGTTACTCAAATGTCTAAGCTAATATGAGTGGTTTGGTATCTAATTTCAGCCGACTCTCACGGATTTTAAACCTATATATGACATAAAAGACGCAGGGGAATTTAAAAAGATATTTTTAGTAAAGAAAAAGTGGGCTTTTTATTCCGTCAAATTCGGTTGTCGTTTAATCTTGAACTCTGTAGACCGTTCTCTCGATTTTCCAATGACTTTATTATCTCGTCAAACAACTCAAATTAACACCACTGAATTAATGATACATTATTAAGATCTTGTACACTGATTTCGCACGTGAATTTTACGGAAATTCTCTTCTCGTTTACTTTCTGTGTAATGATGTCTCATCTTGTCAGTTTATTCAAACCTTACGTTATTGAATTAACACTTCATTCATGGAAAGATGAAAATACAACAAACGACTATACTAAGTTACTACTGAAGCCCTCTAAATTAGTAGCAATATTGCTTTCAACCCGAACACACGTCTGACATCAGAACCATCATCTGGTGAAAGCATTGTTGCCCGCACTGGGATCATTTTTGCAATATGTATATATAATATTTATATATGCATTCATATTGATATGGGGAGAGAAAGAAAGAGAAAGAGAGAGAAAGAGAGAGAAAGAGAGAGAGAGAAACGCTTGAAATTTTTCTTTATCTTTCTGGGTGAATTTGGCCATATCAAAAGGGCCATGGGGGCAATCTAAACAAGCCGTTTTGGTTTTTTGACATTTTCTTCAAAGGGGCTGTTTAACATATGTGAAGATGTGTTAATATGTGATAATTAAAAAAAAAAATTGCCAAATTTGGATGACAACAGATGATACTTTCAGTGCAGTTCATGAAGGAATTATTGAATGCTGAAAACCAAAACCTTTTTTTTTGTTTTCTTTGAGAAAGAACTCTAATATATATCAGTAATGTATTCCTCTCGATTATTTTATTGATCAGCAAATTTGTCAAGTTGATCGAAAAAAGAAAAATCACTCCTATTAGTTCGTAAAAAAACCCAGTTAAACAAATTCAAAGAAATAGTGCAAGTTATATATATATATATATATATATATATATATAAAGAAAAAGTCCGAAAGTGATTTTAATTTTGTTATTTGTGTTTTCCTATTTATTTCGTTAATGCATATCTTGGCTACACGTGTTTGGGGCATCTTGGGACTCTTTCCAAGCAATTAAATTGTAAGTTATGTATCGAAGACTTTTATAGGCATATCGTATACTTCTTTCCAGACTACTGGTCGGGTGATAGGTCATGAATAATTCCAGGTCTCTCTCTCTCTCTCTCTCTCTCTTTCTATATACATATATATATATATATATAGAAAGGTAAACGGACGGAAGATATATATTTGGTGTAATTGATGATATATTTATTTATTTATCTATTTTATTTCTACCGACACGTTTCGACTTCAAAATTTGCTTGCACACAAAAGCATACTATTAAATATTATTTTAAGTGTGAGAACAAAAATAAAATAATCATAATAGAAAAAATTTTTTCAAGCCAGTCCCAAGTCCTCATCAGGGCTAAAGACGAGACACACAAGGAAATATTTTCGAAATTGATAACGTTTTATTTTCTTTTTCATACTTAAAACAATCTTTAATAGAATGCTTTTGTGTGCAAGAAAATTTGAAGTCGAAACGCGTTAGCCGAAATAGAACAAACAAATAAATGCCAAATATGTCATCAACTCATTGGCCGAACGAGTAGAGTGTTCGCCAATGGTCCGGGAAACCGGGGTTCAATCCCTGGTCGAGTCATACTAAAGACTCAAAAATTGGTACTTGATGACGCCTTGATTAACACGCAGCATTATATGGTAAGGATCAAGGGTAGTGGAGCAATCCAGGGAATGGATTAGCGGCCTCCCCTACACCACGGTGTTGTAGCTATTGAAAAGGAAGTCTTTGGGTTACCCTCGACGAAACTCGCCAACTTTACTTAACACCTAATATATATATATATATCTTTCGTCCATTTACCTATATATATATATATATATGTGTGTGTGTGTGTACGCAGACATATATATATGTATATATAAATATAAAGGTAAATGGACGAAAGATATATATATAAGTGTGTGTGTGTGTGTGTATGTAAAAAAACACACACACACACACACACACATATATATATATATGTTAGAATAGCGTAAACCCATAGTCAACGATAGGTGACTGCCAGTTTTTACACTATCCTAACATTATACACACACACACGCACACATACATACACATATATATAATGTTAAAGTATATATACATACACTTCCGAGAGTGCTCAATAAAGACAAAGATTTTTTACTGTTCTAAGATCAGGTGGTGAAAGTTATAGTCTACTAATAAGTTATAGTCAACTAATAAGGCTGCACACTTTTCTATATATTTTTTTTACTAAGTTTACAATAATTACAACTTAATTCAAATTTGATAAATATATACAAATGAAAAGAAATGAAAACTTTAGTAACGTTTTATGGCTTTATTTATTTATTTATTTATCTATTTATTTATCTATTTATTCATTGAGAAAGCTTACGGATCTAAAGTCGAGAAACGCAATTTTAATTTGTCGTCCGACAAGACAGTGGAAGGCAGCACTTAATGATTTAGACCCACCCTTTTAATGTTTTCCTTTACCATAAACTGTTTGAATAATAATAATAATAATAATAATAATAATAATAATAATAATAATAATAATAATAATAAAGATCCTAAAGAGACAGAGACTTTAGTATTCAATCAGTACAGAGTGAATCTGGTTCTAACGTCACTCGAGAAGGCCAGCGAGCGGCGTCCTCCCCCGTAGAGTTACCGATGAGCTGATGGGTGGTCATTGCTTATATGATTTGTTTCATGAAAAAAAAAAAAAAAAGAAAAAAAAAAAGAAAAAGAAAAGGAAAAGAAAGGAAAGGAATAAACCTTGATTTAAAGAAGTGGTTCTTTATAGTGTCAAACAGATGACGTTACATTGAGATTCACAATCAATCGACCATCCAAAACGCGAAAAAGAGCAAAAGTAATGAAAATACATTTTAAGCGATGTTTATTAACTGATATGATTTAGATGAATGAAGAAAGAGCCGTCTTGTGACCGGCCTCTAAGCTGAAACAATTTCGTATTCCCCACAGTTACCAGAATTCAGTGTACGGGACAATATACTGACTTGGATTTTCATTAGATTTTCTTGGAAAACAGGCACTTTCTATTTAAATGAGTACCTTCATTTTTCTACACTCCATCATTTGTTCTGGTTTGGTTTCGGTTCAGTTTCTTTGCTTTAATGGCATATCAACCTTTGTAGGTTATTTAATGCCAAAGCCATTCTCCTAGAAGAACAGTAGTTGTACTATTTAACTCATAGCTGGGAGGATAAGGGGGTTCATACCTTTCCCTAGGGTATTTGCCCGAAAGTGAACGTAATAGCGCGACTGGAGTACGAACTCGCTTACGAGGATTCCGCAGTCCATTGCTTTAACCATTACACCACGAGGACACCCCCATCATTTGTCCTATTTTAACATGAAGTAATTGTATTATAAATTCAAGACCCTATTTACATTTGATTTTCATAGAAGACTGAACATCAATGATTGATTTCTTTTAACGGCATGTCAACTCGACTAGGCTTATTTTATGACAAAGGATTGGAAATGTGTTCATTGTACATTTACGTTTACTTATTTTTTGTGGTTATTTCTTAAAAGGTTTGTGCGCTCAATTATATGATATCAAGTATTCCAATTAAATAGAAATAATTTATGCACAGCTGTATGGGTTCAAGTATTCCTATCTATTCAAATAATTTTTACACAGATGTGTGGACTCAAGTATTCCTTATTTAATACGAATAATTTTTACACAGATGTATGGATTCAGTATTTATATCTTATAGAAATAGTTTATGCACAGATGTACGAATTCAAGTATTTCTATCTAATACAAATAATTATATGGTTTCAAGTAATAATTTCTATGCAATAATAATCATTTGTTTGCACACGATTATGTGGTTTCATGTAATTTATAATAATCCTTAGTAAACAGTTATAACTTCAGGTAATTATTCTTATACAAATAATTTAGTTATATAGTATCAAATATTCCCAGCGATTACGAATAGTTTTCAAATAGGTTTAATCGTCTGGTCATGTCATGTTTAGTCCCCACCATATTCTTTAATCTGCATTTGCTGCAAACTCCCAACCATTGTAGTTACTAGAAGGCGGTGGCTGAGAGTCAATTGCGTTGAGAGAATAAGATTTTGACCCCTGTTAAATTGTATGGCAATTAGTATTGTCTGCTGAAAATTTGAAATTTCCTGGGGCTCGAAATCCCACTCCGAGCTCGAGTATACTGTTAATATATCCCTGTCTCAATCAAAGCGAATAGGTTCCAACTCCCCATCCCCTCTCCACCCATCCCCCATCATAAATTTGCAATTTAAGTTGGACTCCTTGGTTGGTAGCAGAGCACAGGACTAACCAAGAACAAACATTACTTATAGCTTCAAATAAAAAAACAAAATAAAATCAATCGAAGTCTGATTCAGAGAATGAAGCGGCAGAGTTTCCAAGATTCATTTTATTTGAATCTTTAGAAGAGAACTGACAAGCTAAATTGTCTCTATTCTTTTTAGAGAAGGTTATTTCCAGCAGAGCAGCCTTTTGATTAGAAACGGGAATTTCCTTGAGGAGCCATGCCGAAAATACCCTCAAAATGAAGATGTTTCCCACTACAAAATTCACGACGTATCCGTATGAAAGATTAAACTCCTTGAAAAGAGTTTGTAGGAGCAGTGAACTGTCCTTAGCTACATCAGAAGAAATAAGAGTAGCCATAGGATAGCAAGGGGTCACGGACTACAAAAGAATAAGCATCACAAGGGTCAGACAAAAATTCAGACGTATTAATAGATCCTGACTTTCAACAAACTCAAGGTACCCAAGGAAGTCAAAATTGGATATTTCCTTGAGAGGGTAGAACAATACAAACCCGCACTCTTGAAGCCTTTTAAATGTCAAAGATATGGTCACCACAGAGAGGGCAGCAGAGAGCTCAGATGAGATAAAAAAAGATTCAGATCTCACAGTGGAAGATTGCCCAAATAAAACTAAATGCTCAAACTATCAAGAAAACCACCCCGCTTTCACAAGATATTGTGACATCTATAAAAGAGAGAGAAGTAAAATATAAACGAAATGGGTTTTTTAGAAGCCAGAAAGTTAGGAGGGTTCTACGCTTCTATAACACGGAGAGTGAACCCAATCAGAAACAGCAGTAAACCAGACAATTATAGAGTTCTCGTCGAGTAACTAATCCAACTGGAACTAAATGATTGGCCAAAGTTTCAGGAACAGCTGAAAAATCTACACTCAGCTGAGATTTATCAAACAGAAGCACAAAATAAACAAAAAGAACTCACAGAAAGCAAAGATAAAACCAATGAAATAACCAGGAAAATAAAAACAATATTTACTGCTCAAACACAAATCACTCCTCCCCCAAAATATAAAATCTCCTACGGAAGGAAAATATTTAATAAGTAATTGATACTTACCAAAAGGTGAGCGGATTGTCAGATGCTACTCTTGCCATTATCATTCCATCGAGTAATTCTACATAATGGGATTTTCTTCGTTGAGTGAAAGTTTTAGCCAAATTCCTTTTTCTTATTCAATAAATGGTATTAGGGTAATCAGGAGAGAATGTGCACAGTTTTGGGGCTTTCCTCTCAACGGTTTTATTTGTACACCACCTCCCTCCTTTCTGAATATAAATGTATATATCACTGAGGCCCTATTATATTGACTTTGAAGTACATAAGCGAAATATGATTTGAAAAAAAAAACATATCTGCATGCGTTATGAAAATATTGCATGAATCTCGTTACGAATTTGCGATCAAGTGTCGGTTGAACGATCTTTACTTTAAATTGTTCCAAGAGATATTTCTTTTGTTCCATATCCATATAGATACAACCCCCCCAAAAAAAACAAAGGTCTCATAGATCTCCAATCGATACACAAAAAAAACATCAAAGAGAGACGAAAAGAAGTCAGAACCAATCTTACAAATCCTGAAGCTCCCATTGACCAATCAGGAAAAATACTTATTAACATCAAAGGGAACTATGAAAAACCAGGAAGCGCATTCAAGCTACCCTGAGCCAAACTCGATAGAGACCCCTCAACATCAAGAATAAAATCGACCAAAAGAATTAATTAACAATGCAACGCATTAGGATCAACCAATTCCCTAAATAGATCTTATAATTAGAAAGTATAGATATTGAAACTGCCAACATAGGTGCTCACCTCAATCTAAAATTGCCCAATCGGCTGGGGCAATAGAATACGCCGACTGCATCTCTGCAGAGGGGTAAGACGAGTGTCCTAGATATGACACTAAACAATCTGATGGTGAGGTTCCTGTAATGCTGAAGCGTGGGGGAATGCCTAAATGCTCGTCAGTAGCAGAAGAAGACTCACCTGAGATACCCCAATCTCTGAAGTAAAAATATCAGTTTCGAATTTCACGACGATTACCAAGTTTTATCCTCAAACGAAGTCAGGATTGACACGAAAATAAGCAATAAAAAAACACTAAAAAATTTTATAGCTGCCTTAAAACATTACAAGAGAATTTTGGACACTTGGCTATAGTTGATATTTTCTAACCTCGAAGTCCGCTTTCCCGCTATCTGAGGGGGTAGGAAGACAAAGGACTTGGTGGTGTATGTGAAAGTGAATTGGTACTCCCTTACCGACCTCCGAGATCAGTCAAGCCCCAAAATTAGCCTCTACATTATTTGCCGGTTTAACATATGCCCGAAATAGGAGCCTTAACTGGGACTTATTTTGCGGAGGGTCAAGTGCCAGACTGCCCTCGACCTCACATGCGCATAAAATGGACTCTCGTCCTGGGATAATTATTTATGCAGCGTCACAATATATATATATATATATATATATATATATATATATATATATATATATATATATATATAAAGCAAAATGTATAAGTGTGTGTAAGGCAAATAGAGCTGTGGCTTCCAAGCTAGTCTCGTAGGCCTTTAATATTATAGGGAATTTGATCATCACTGGGGCTCTCATAATTTTTACCAGACTAAAGTATGCAAAATAAATATTTTCATTTAAGTTTTTATGTGCTAAAAAGCTGGCTAATTTTTATTTCTAAAAAAACATTCTCATACAAAGAGATAAAATCTGCAAGTTAATGTTTTTGAAGTACCCCAAGAAAAAAACACCCCAAAAAAACACCCCCGCAAACAAACAAACAAACAAAAGACGAAACATAAAACAACCCCCTCCTAAACAAACAATCAACAAAAATAATTAGAAAACAACATAAAACAAAAATTTCTTCTGCCTCACAAATGAAAAGTTATTCTTATATACAAGCGATTGTTGTTTTTATCCTCTCCGAATAGAAATAAGATTTTCATTGTTCAACGTTAAATAAATAAGCGATCCCATTTCCTTTTTTAAGACATACAGGATTCACAACGACCCACTAACACGATAACTTGAGGCTAATTAATAACCAAGACTTTCAGACACAAATAATGGTACAGGAACATATTCTCTACTCATTGATAAATTATCACACATCAAGGATTGAGAACATTGTCGTGCTGGGACCGTCCAGAAAAGAAATACTATTCACTTTTTGACACTTGCAATAAATAAATAACAAAAAATAAACAAATAAATAAAAAATAAAAACCTTGCATCTCTTCTACCGGTTAAAATCAGTCCTAAAGCGCAGGTTTTGATTAAATATGCGGGTGAGATAAATTATCTTTCTTAGATCAGAACATTAGCATTTTGTTTTAGTTATTTTCGATGTTTTGCACACGTTCACACGTAAACCATTTTATGAGGAACAATTTCTCTACATAACTGACGATCAAATGATAGTCCCTAAACCCAATCTCGAACTCTTTTCACTTCTAACATTTGGACAATTGAAACATGGTCTCTGACTATGAAAAGGAGCGGAAAAATACATGGTTATATACGTTAACATCAAGGCGTCCTGATAACCTTGACTTTCTGTCGGTCTTCGCTCTTGATAAGTCTTCTAGACGGTATCCATCTATTCTACCTACGCTTATCTAGTAAGCTTTTTAAAAATGTTGTGTTGTATATTGACCTCCGACCCAGCCGGGCTGTCAAAATAGGAAATGTACTTGTATAAATAACAGGTGGATCCGGTCAAGGAATATCAGAATATAACCGTGACCGTGGACGGGTTGAATGAGTGCGATTTGTGACGCCCACAAGAAGAAGGTGGACGTCGAACGATTATATAACCCGGGTGAAGACAGGGTGTCAGGCAGTTTGGAGATCAGACGAGTTGGAGAAGATGCTGGATTGAGGAACATGTCCCAGAGAGGCTGGGCCCCCGGTTGAGCAGCCCAGGAGAACAGGAAAGAAACACGGTTATGGCCAATAGAGTGGGGGTCAATATGTTCCGGTTCTGTTCGGTCTCCAACTCCCTCTCACACACAACCTTTTCAAATAAAGGGAGAGGTATATTTTTCTAGAGAGCTGTGTCGCTGGTCTTTATCGTGTCGTCGTTATGATTCTGCATGCATGCATATGCATATGAGTATACCACAGTTGTACCCCTTTTTCGTACTGCTTGTTCTTGGATTAATGTGTGTATAGTTCTAGTTGTTAGGAAACGTTGTGTATTCTTTTCTTTTAATAGTTATATCATTCATATAAGATGTTAACTATTCTTGGTATGGAGAAATGAGTTTGTCTCGTCTTTCTGCTGTGTTTAGTGTTAGTATATCACGGATATACTCATTTAAATATTGATCTTTGTTGAGTGGGGATTCGACCAAAACATGGTTGGTTTCACAGCATGTCGGCCCTTGTTGGCTTATTTTATGATTACGTCTGTTTAACAATAATAATCTCAATTATATACAATACCAAAATGTATCGTCACAATCATTTTAAACAGGTAAGCACTTACAATCATTTTTAACATTATCTTAAACAGATGTATTCGACCCATAGATGGGAGCCTAACAGGTGCGACCGTTCTGGGTCAGAAATCCTTTTAAACAAGTAAACACTTCCTACTTAATTGCAATATCAATGATTAAAGAGCCAATGAATTGATGTAGTTCACAATCATTTTCAACATTATCTAAAACAAATCAATTTGACCCAAAGATGGGTTAGATTAGGCCATTTGGTTTAATGGTATATTGATCCTTGATGGTTATTTAATACCAGACCCTATTTAAACATATAATGATTTTTAGGGGAATATTTTATAGGTTACAATATTCTTTTAACGAGACAGAGCTCATTTATTTGCACACAGTTAAATAATTTCAAGTATTGCTATTTATTGTTTGTTCACATTTAAACGGTTTCAAGTATGGCTATTTCTCTTTTGTACACTGTCAAGGACACTCGTTGGTGGGGTCTTACCCTTCTACAGAGGTGCAGTCGGCGTATTTTACAGCCCTTGTAACCTGGGCTAGATGGGACCCTAATTGTAGGTATTGTTCGGAAATTCTGAGGTTTGTGTCTGATTCCTTTTTCGTCTTCTTACCCTATTTCCTTGTTGTCTTCTTTCGTCTGTCGAAGCTGTATGAGAATTAAGGACGGGAGGGGAAATCCCCTAAAAACAAGGATACCTTTTGATTCAAAGTTTATTTTGGGGTTTCCAACTCTTTTATAGTGATAATGTTTTCCTGAACCGGTGGAAATAGTCGTGTTTCCCAGATAAGGCGTTGGAGTATATTATAGAATCGTTTTCTCCAGTTACAATTTTAAAGTTCGTCATGTGTTCAGTAGGTTTGTTTAGCATAGGCTGCTACTAGTAGGAAACGCGACTTGCCGCTAAGCCAAGGAACTTAGCGAGCACGTGCTCTACCAACTAGCAGCCGAGAGAAACAGGTTTCTTCAGTCGAGGTGGTAATTTTTTCTTTGGCACCAAGTAGCCTTTCTTTTTAGGCTTGCACCGATTTCACACCAGGAGCCTCCTGGAAAACTACTGCTTTTTTAATTCATTTATTTCATTTTCCTTATTTTTTAAAATCCCCACATATTTTTCCTAGACAGACGATTTGAGTTCAGAGTTTTTTTCTTTTTTCTAGACTGATTGCTTTATCACTTTACTCCAAACTAAAAGAAGAAACTGAGACATGCCTTTCTCTACGGCATTTGCCCGAAGTAACTTGCTGTGCCCAGAATTAAAACTCGGCTTACCGAGTCCTTTTTCTTCGACAATATCCGTTTTGCCTCATACGCTTCTTGCAATAAAAAAAAGATAATGAAATTGTTGGTGCATATAGCATCTTTTCCTGCAACCCCATATAAAAGGTCAAAACAAGGGTCTCTTTATCTTCGTCGCCAAATGACTGTCACGTGTCCTTATGCTTGGCAATTAATTTTTTGGATTGTATATCGGCACTTACAATGGATACCTTGTTTGCGAATGGAATAGTTTAATGCGAGACAGAGCTTGATATACAGTCAAAACGAGTCGGTACTATAGAGGGCGCTTTTATTGTACGTAGGTGGTAAGTAAGTAATTTACTGTGTTAGGGCAATTTTCTTGTCCAGTCTTTGTGGTTATTGCTGCTTATATAACATTTTAGTACAAGGAAAACTTTGCTATAAACACCCAAACGAACTCGAAGACCTTCGCTGAAAATACACACAAGCAACGCATACAAGAACAACATTTCCTTCTCAATTTCTTTTTTTCTTTTTTTCCCTCCCCACAATTCTCACTCTCATACTCACACACAGTGGGACAGTCATACATACATACAAAGGATCATTTTCTCTAGAGAATAAAATACATCCAACGTACTGTAAATATAGCGACAAGATAATCAACAGTAAGAGTTATTTATAAAAGAACTCAGGCCACTAATTTTCTTGAAGATTGTTTTCTCGACAAAAACTGCAGTTTAAACACACACACACACACACACACACACACACACACACACACACACACACACACACACACACACATATATATATATATATATATATATATAAGAGAGAGAGAGAGAGAGAGAGAGAGAGAGAGAGAGAGAGAGAATGGGACAGCTGAACAGAATAAGAATGTGAGTTAGATACACATGCAGACAGTCATGTATACATTGGTAGATCAGTATTAATATTGAGGCAGATAAATCAGTAAGAACATATGAAGATAGATAAATAGATAGATAGATATATTCAGATCTATCGATCTATTGATATTAGTCTGTTCTTGCACACACACACACACACACACACACGAACAAACATTGCTAGATACATAGATTGATAGATATGTTCTTATCTATCGATCTATTGATCTCAGTTGATTCTTACATACACACACAAACACACACATATATATATGTATATATATGAACAGACTAAAATAGATCGATCGAACATAAATAAATATGAAAACATAAATAAAGAACACAAATAAATATGAAAAGACTTACATGTGAACAGATGATGATGGATATGAACAATCTAAGATGAGTATATAAGAACAGGCTACGATAGATAGATAAGTATTTAACTGGCTCGGTAAATTATCACGGGACGCTTTATACGTGATAACAAACGCAAACTGACCCATACTCGCCAAGTAGTCATGTGTGTGTGTGTGTGTGTGTGTGTGTGTGTACGTGCGAAAATCCTGACTGAATCTCTTCGACGAATTTTATCAAGATAACTCAGCATTGTTTTTGGGTTTTTTTTGGGGGGGGTTTACCTGATGTTATATCATATCCACATTGTGAATATGCATCACATTTCTTAATGACGTGGCAGCGATCCCAGGGTCGTTCATAGTGGTCATTAATACCATTCCAACCATCCCGAAAGTGTATATATATATATATATATATACTGTCGACTTGATGATATATGCATATATTTATATGCATATATCATCTAGTCGTACTGAGAGCACGGAATTCCCTGACTCTCTCTCTCTCTCTCTCTCTCTCTCTCTCTCTCTCTCTCTCTCTCTCTCTCTCTCTCTCTCCATCCATCCCTATCATAGATCGGTCGGAGCTGGTCTTCATCCTAGGTCTGCACAGAGCAGATATATATAAGCCCTTGCTGGGTGGCTAACACGGGGGCGTCCTTGTGTAAGAAGCTTTTAAGAGATTATCGTTTATGGGCGTGTCCTTACTTTTCCAGCAGTGTCCAGCATGCCTTGGTCGTCTTACTTAGATTGTTTTTGAGATGGGAGATAGGTGACTGTACAGCTGTTGTTTTATGGGGTTTTGCTTCCAGGATTTCATCTAAACAGAACGTAGCATTTTTGTATAGTTTCCATCAAGTCTTTTCCCCATACGTTTCGTTAGCATTCAGCTAGTGCATTCCTAGCGTAGTACAGACACTGTTACTATTTGGAAGAAAGCTCGTTTTATTTAATTCGAAATCAGATATTCATGTGATCGATAACGTGTCAATAGCAGTTCACACATTCGTTAGGCGTATACTGCTCTAGCGCTTCACGCCTATACACCTATCTGAGGTATTTAGGAGGTGCCCGTGGTGTAATGGTTATCGTCGTAGGAAATGGACACGGTGACACGAGTTCAAATCCTAGACGAGACTGATTGCATTTCACATAGCACTAATACCCTTGGGAAAGGTATGAATCCAATTATTCTCCCACCAGCTATGGGTAAATAGTAGGGGGGACTAGGTTCTTCAGTCTTGGTGCGGCAACTAGTCAAGGAGAAGGAAAACTCTGAATTGAAACCTGTTAAACTCCGCTTAAAAATTGACCTTGTGTCATATCCTGCCCGAGCGGAGGGGTTGGTATATATGGTTAGGTGTATACTGACATCATTTTCATAAGATGAGATATTGCTGCTGAAGTATCCGAAATGGTTATCTAATTTTAGAGTTTCCCCATTTAAAGAGTAAATGGCTTCTACTTGTTTAAAACAAAGGAACTCAGTTTTATTTACGTTCGCGTAGAAGCCAATGCTTCCCGCTGCTTGCTCCAGGCTTATGAGAAGGGATTCGTCTAGGTCAGGTGTATAAGCGAGAAGCGCTAGATCATCTAGGTAGTCGGTGTCTGTCTTCGATTCTGTGCGATATTGTCTGCTTCTTGTCATTTTTAGTTTCAACCATTTTTTGTTCGCTCACCTGATGGCTACAGCAACTTCTTCAACATTGTCGTTAGAGTCTTGCAAGGAAATACATTTTCGCCTGGGTAGAGTGTTTACCAATGGCCCGGGAGACCGGGGTTCAATCCCAGTCGAGTTATGTCAAAGACTCAAAAAATGGTACTTGATGCCACCTAGATTAATACTCAGCATTATAAGGCACGGATCAAGGGTAAAGTGGAGCAATCCAGGGAATGGAGTAGCACCCTTCCCAACATCTCTGTGTAGTAGCTATTGAAAGGGGAGCCTTCAGGTCACCCTCAACTAAGGTCGCCAGCTTTATTGTACTACTTCTCTGCAGTGGGGCAGTTGGCGTATTCTTCTACTGCCCTTGCTGACTGGACTGTTTTTTCGCGATACTATATATATTACAGAAAATATTCAGAAAAAAATGGAAATGAGTGGGACACATAACAAAAATGGCGAATAACATATGATACGAAAGGCTAATATAATGGCGAAAAAAAAAATAACAAACGTAATAAGAAAATATCTGCTTGAAGGTGGAGAGATGAAAATGTGGAATTTGGCAAAAAGGTTTTTTTTTCAATTATATCATTTTCTTCCCCATTTCTCATGTTTCGTTAATCTCCAAGAGGTGCAGCCATATAATAGTACTGACAGGGTTACATCTTGGAAAAATTCTGTGTTTATTTCATCGTAGAGATCAGATTTCCATGTCAATAGCAGACCATGCTTTAACTATGCGTATGTTTCAGTAGAAGAGAAATTGCTGCTGAGGTACGTAGTGCCTTCAATAAGTTTCCAGACTTTTTTGTTCAGGCATTTAAAATTGTCGTAAATTCTTAAAAATTCAGTATGTTATTGCTATATATCTTATGAGATGACTGACCAATTTTTTAATGATTTCAGCAGCAATTTGAATACACCCTACTAAAGCCTGATTGTCACAGCTCGTGAATTTCAAAAATACAATCTCGACGTGAGGACACTTTAGAAGAACGATATGAAAATAAAATTGTGTTTTAAACTTGGAAAAAAGGCCACAGACGTATGGAATCCTTCAGTCTGCTTTTGGAGCATCTTGCATGAATCGAGCATCAGTTTTTGAGTGACATAAGAGATTCAAGGAAGGCAGGCAGTCTGTGAGGGATGAGGAGAGGTGTGGGAGGAGTAAGGAAGTTAATACATCAGAGTTGATTGGCCAAACGGTTAGGGTTACTATGTTGAGGTTTTAAGGGAGTTCAGCAAGAGATTCCTAGGAAGAGGCCAGCACTCATCAAATCGGGCCAGTGGCATTTCCAATAAGACAATGTACCAGTCCCCAACTCCATCCTTGTCACAGACTATTTGACCAAGATGGTCCTCAAGACAATTCCTCAGCCTCCCTATAGTCCAGACCTTGCTCCCAGTGACTTTTGGTTATTCCCTAAGCTCAGAGGCTGTCGTTATGAAACAATTGAGGAGATGAAAGAGGCTGTGACGAAGGTCATTGACACGCTCACACAAGAGGACTTCCATGGGGCCTTCCAGGAGTTGTTGGAACAGTACAACAAGTGCATTGCAGCTGGAGAAGATTACTTCGAAGGGGACTAGAGTTTCATGTGTGTACTTGGAGTAGCGCCCTCCCCTACACTTTGGTGTAGTAGCTATCGAAAAGGGAGCCTTCGGGTCACCCTCGACTATGGTCGCTAACTTTACTTACTTACTATCAATAAAAGTGTCCATACGAAAAAAAGTCTGGAAACTTATTTAATGATCCTCGTATATTCTTCCAAGTTGTAGCCGTGTCAGTACTAGTGTATGGCTGCAACGAAACGTTAGGAGAAATAGAAAATATATGCTATGATGATGTTTATCTTGGTTTCAGTTTCTTTGGTTAATGGTAGATCAACTTTTGTTGGTTATTTAATGCCAAAGCCATTCTTGTAGAACAATAGTGGTACTACTTAATCCAATGCTCGAGAGATTTAGGGGGTTCAAACTTTTCCCAATAGTATTAATCCGAAAGTGAACGTAATAGTGCCACTGGAGTTCGAACTCGCTTACTCTGATATCGTAGTACAGCTCGTTAGCTATTACATCACGAGGTCTCTCTGTATTGTAAATGTATTTCTTAGGATAGAAATACATTG